>JASDQU010306135.1:43784-55404 GCA_032191745.1 Picea mariana
TAAGGGGACCACTTTGGAGTTCATCCATTTGTGCACCTTATCAATCATGATAAGACAATAATGAGTCATCTATACATTTTTCCAACAATGCATCATATACCAATGGAACCACATCGATCCATCTTCATCATGTATCAATGACAACTCATTGATCCATCTTCATCTATGCATTCTCGTCAAGGACAATACATATTATATTACATAAATCATCAATCAATCAATCCTTTGACATCAATCAATCAAACCATTGGCATCAATGACAACATGACCTAACACTATTGTCTTTGGTTCTCTTTCCTTTGGTAGGACTTCCTATTTGGGAACATCTCTAACCTCTCTAATGACATCATCCCCACTATAAACAATCTTCTTAGTTATTGGGTTCAAAAGTTTATAGCCTTTCATACCATCTTTATAACCAATAAAGATACACTTTTCATCTTTATTATCCAACTCACTGTTATTTTCCTTTGGAACATGTAAATAAGCATCATAACCAAAAACTCTAAGATGTTCAAGAGAGGGATTTTTACCATTCCATGCATGGAAAATTACCATGGTAAAAATATCATTTTTCATTTGCAAAGAGAGGTGAGTGGAGAGACTGTTGAGAAAACCATCTTCCAAGTGTAGGCTTCAAGAGCTCATTGTGGGAGATTTACTCAACTGATTTGTAGTCTGTCTGAACAAGGGAATATCTGAGAAGCCTTGTTTGTTTTCACGGTTATAGTTTTTTTACTTGTTGGGAAAATCAGGGCAAAAGAGGCTAGTGAAGCTCTGATTCTACCATGATGTCGTTAGTTGCACGTGTGTAATAGGTGATATGTTGTTGGTTGCAAACGTGACATCCAACGACATTTCATTGGATGTGTACATGGCAACCAACAATGACCACCAGATGCGCCTTGGGCATCCGGGGTCATAGAGAGAAAGGGTTATGCTAGGGGGCGTGGCTAGCACGGGGAAAATGTTGACTGATGGTGATCTTAACTGGGTTTTTCAAGGAGAGAACAATCAAAATTGAATGGAAGGAGAGAGCCCATGAGGTTGATGATTTTGTAGCTCATGTGGATGCCCCCACTCTGGCATCCCTTCGATACTATGGGCTATCAAAATTCTTCAATTGTCCACTATTAGGTTCTCATGAGTACCTATTGGACAAGTTGGTATGATATTGGGACCCAGATCATGAATGCTTCATCATAGAGGGAAATGTGTTATACCTCGAGATGGAGGACATTTACATATGTACCAGATTATCATAGAGGGGAGTTCCATTGAGAGTTAACAATGTGCCCGGTGGAGATGAGTGGTCTGGCATGGACTATATAGAGCAATATTTATGCTACGAGTCTCGAAGGACGAGTGTGAAGATCCCAATTTGAGATATCATCGAGTTGTCACTCAATACCAACCCATTCAGTATAACCCAAGCAATGAGATCGACAACACCACATTTGGAAACAAAGGAAAACATGTAGGTAGCATTGATGTGCCTAGAACCCACCATCTTCAACCAATATGAGGGGTAACTAGAAACAATGAAAGTTCCATTGTCACGGTTTAAGAATGGAAGGAAAAATAATTTCATGTACGACTCCATTATAGTGACCTTTTTCATGGGAAATGTGTTTATTTCGAGGCCCCAAACAGTGATGGGAAACCTAGTTCTACAAGATCCAAGAATGATGTTATGCACGAAACACATGGGAAGATTACCTGGAGGAAGGACAGATGACTGCTATAGGTTTGGCTTCACATCGTGGTGGCACCATCAAATAGTAGGGATAGAAGACTTCTTGTATATGGGTACAAATTTCCAAGAGGATCTAGAGCTACTGCTTCCCCCGAGAGAGGTGTGGGCACCTCTCGATAAGTGTATTTTTGGATTATATATTTTTTAAATGTTTTTATTTTTATTTTTGAGATATATGATTTTTTTGTGGGTGCAATATGACTAACATGACTTTGTTTATGGTCACAGATGTAGGAATGGAGCATCTAGAGGGATGGGGTCGAGTACATCGTTGGAGCAGTGATGAGGAGTCATTGGAGTGAGTGGGAGATGAAAGCAGTGGAGAGCTCCACAATGTGCAAAGAAACCTAGAGGGGATGATTATGGGAATCCCCCCTGTGTCGATGGATGAGATGCCACCGTATTTACAATGTCACTCAGAAGGAGTATCTTGTCCCTTTCACTGAATTCTCCGAAAGGTGGCTCGAGTAGTATTGTTTTATCATGAGAGTCATGACCAAGATGACTAGAGGACAATCTCCCCATTTTAGTACTACACACAATAATTAGTTGATCGACACTTTTGTATCAGGAGGCCAATAGAGCCCAAATTTTGTATATGCACCTCATTATTTTGAAGGATGCAACAAAATTTTATTATATATATATATATATATATATATATATATATATATATATATATGCTTATTTTGACTGTTACTTATGAATTTCCAATGATGTGATTGTCAACCATGCTTTATGTATATGCATGCTAAATGACTTAAATAATGAGACAAATTCCATTATAACTTGTACTTATCCAATGAATTAGCCAACATATGAGATCCTTTTAGTACATGAAAACACTCAATGTACTCAAAGTAGCGTTCAAGAAGACAAATCCTCAAATACTTATGCAACAACGCAAGATGTCTAACATTGTAGGCGTGATTCAACTATGAGACCACAAGTTGAGAGTCTAACATGAAAACTAAATGGTGGATGCCAAGGGCGAGAGCCTCAGAAAAAATTTCAAAGAAAACACTATAATTTGTGATGTTATTGGTTGCAGGATCAAGGTGAAAACCCCTTGAACTCACCATCTCATCAATGGGAAAGAAGATCACCCAGGCAACGAAAGCTATATTCTGAGTACTATGGCTAGGACCGTCGACATATCCCACATAGACTGAGGTGGACGATGAAATCTGCAAATCAAGTAGAAAGCATGATAAGCAATGAACCGAGACAAGAAACACATATAAAAAGCAAAGCACACCACTCCAAAACAAAAAACACACCTAGGTACAAAGCATCATGTGGTTGAATGGCCTAAGCATAATACTTTTTAAGGTAGATCCCATTGCAAGGCTCTGAAAGTAGTTTCACATCATATTCGATTAGGTTGTAGGCTACTCTTTTAAAGACACGTTTAGCAATGTAGGGACCATGCCAAATGGGTTCAAATTTACCTGCACCTAAGTATCATGGTCCTAATCGTAGACCAAGACCAAGTCACCCTTTGCAAAAACACAAGTATGGACATATTTATCATACCAGGCTTTGATGTGTTTCTTATGAGTTTCATTAGCCAATGTGACATCATGATGTTGTTCATCAAGACGGGTCAAGTACAAGAGACACTGCTCCTCGACAGAGGTATTGGAAAATAGTTCTATAGTTAGCTTTAATGATGAGATTTCACATTCAATCAAGAGGATTGCTTCTAGACCATAAATGAGTTGGAATGGTGTGAACCCGATGGTGGTTTTGGCTAAGGTACAGTGGGCCCATAATGCTAAAAATAGTATGAGATGCTAGTTAGACTTGTGTTTCCCCAACATCCGCTAAATCATGGTTTTCAGGACGCGATTGATGGCTTCTACCTGGCCACTGGATTGAGGATAATAAACCAACCTGGAAGATAATTTGGTCATCTACTTGTTGTGAAAATGGGACTCATGGTTCGTCACTATGGTCTTAGGAACACTAAACCTAGTGATAGTGTGATTGAACACAAATAGAGCAGCGATGGTTCCATCATTAGAAAAGGTAGGCAAGGCCTCAACCCACTTGGTGAAGTAGTCAACGCCCACGACGATATAGCCATGGACATTAGCCGAGGTAGGCTTACATGTCATTAAATCAATGCCCCATTTGAAAAAGGGACCAACAATCACCACGGGATGAAGTGGAGCAGGGTGAGCGCGCATCTTACAAATGAATATTTGATAGGAATGACATTTTTGAACCACGTTCATACAATCTTTGAATATCATGGGCCAAAAGTATCCAACGTGCAATATTTTATGGGCAATGGCCAACCCATAGAGATGACCACCACATGCTCCAGCATGGAAATCATTCAAGACTCTTTCAGCTTACTCATGAATAAGGAAACGACGTAGAATCAAATTGAGCCCTCAACGATAAAATGTATCATTAATGATGATGTAGTGTCTATCCTGATGCCCTATGCGACAATGTTCATCACATGAAAGATAAGGAAGAAAACATTGGGTCTAAAGATAGACCAATACATCTCCATACCAAGGATCGAATGATTCAATGAGGAATAAAAACTCATCAGGAAATGAGTCATTAACCACGACTTCAAAATTGACTTGGGGAAGATCAGACATCAACTCGATGAATGCTAAAGATTTCTTGGACTTGGAAGAAATGAACTCTAGGTCAAACTCTTAGATGATGACAATCCACTTCATGTACTTTCCCCCAATGATTTGAGAGTTGAGGATGTTCTACATTGGGTTGGCATTAGAAATAACAGTGGTCTTCCGCATGAGGATATAATTTCGCAAATGTTGGAAAACATACACTGTTTCGAACACCAAATTCTCAACATGAGAGTATCGAAGCTCGAAACCAACAAGCCCCTTTCTAAGATAGTAAATGATATGCTCTTTTTATGCATCATCTTCTTGGATGAGCAACATTCCTATGGTGGATTTAGAGGCCATGATATAGAGAAAGAAGTCTCGACCATAGTTACGAGGGCTCAGTAAGGGAGTCGACATCAAGGCCTTCTTCGGGGCATCAAATAACCATTAAGCTTGAACGTCCCAAAAAAAAGGTACACCTTTCTTCAACAAGCGCATAAAACCTTTTGTGACCTTAGAGTAATTGATAATGAATCTATGCAAGAAGTTTGCCTTGCAAAATTTGAAGTTGGCTAATGGTACAAGGAGGAAACAAGTTGACAATGGCCTCAACCTTCAAGGGATCAACCATAATTCCATACTTGGATACAATGAAACCTAGAAATTTCCCATAAAACACACAAAATATGCATGCATGTGGATTCAAACAAATATTATAGTAGCGATATCGGGTGAAAATGGCCCAAAAGTGACCAGGATGATCCTCACGACGCTTGGAAGGAGCAGGAAAATCGTCTAAATATGTCTCTACAATTTTTTTGATGTCATGAAACATGTAATACATGGCCCACTGGAAGGTGGCTCTAGCGTTTTTAAGACCAAATGACAACTTTCTATAAGAAAAAGTACCCTAAGGAAAAATAATGGTAGTCTTGTGTTGATCTTCTGGTTTGATCTGGATTTGATTATAGCCGAAGAAACCATCCACGAATGAGAATGTTTCATTCTCGAAACATTCATCGATAGTATAATCAAGGAATGGGGTTGGATAATTATCCTTTGGACAAGATTTGTTCAAATCTCGTTAATCGAAACAAACCATAATAGTTCCATGTTTCTTAGCGACCAAAATGAGGTTGGAAACCCATTCAATTAATGGAATCAGATAGATAAACTATGCATGAAGAATCTTTTTGACCTCAGCCTTGATGGAACAAATTCCTTTGGGTTGACCAACCGAATCTTCTGTGAAACTGGCTTGGCTCCATCATATGTTTTAATTTCATGTTCGACAATCTGGGGGTCAATGCTAGGCATTTCCACATAGGACCAAACAAAAACATCACATAGTTATTTGAATAGAGCTGTATATAGTTCAATTTCCTTGGGAGAACAATCAATGTCTATCATGATGTGTTCCATGACACCTGGATTCTGGGAAATGTCAATGTGAATAGTTTTTGAAATATTCTCCAAATTCCCTTATGAAAATACATCATGAATCATAATGGGATATTAGTACTGTTGAACATTATCAACAACGAAATGATTTTTAATGTCATCCTATAACTTTTCCAAAACGGGAAGAAAATAAGTGTGATGGTGTAGATCCTCCCATGACTTATTGGGTGAAGCCATGACCTCCATGATAGCTTCATCGGAAGGAAGCTTGAGATCGAGGCAATAATCTAAAACTAGAAGAGGGTTGACAACCCACGAAGGCCTTGGGTACTGATCAAAGATCTGAATCAAAGTCAGCGGATGCTGACTAGATTTTCTGGTAAGGAATCTCTATCGGGGTGAGTGACATGGAAGCTCTATATGATTCAACATCCTTGGGACGAGGTATCGCCCAAGGATTGACATACCTGAGGGATCCACTGGAAAATGATAAAATCATGTTGATAGGAGAAATGTTTGTAGTGGGATATGGTGGGAATGCTCCCATAAGAAAAGAGGGAATTCTCCCATAAGAAAAGAGTATTTGTACATCCCCGCACCAACAATCATGTAATCACTACAACAAATCCCTGTGATTTGCTTCCTTTTTTTCTTCCAAAGATTGTTTTAGTGTATTTTTCTCCATTTTTTTGAAAAATTCGGTGTTATTTCTAGCATTTTTTGCACCAACCAAAACATGTAGGCACTAATAACACCGAAAATAGCGCCAGAAATAACCCTAGATTTATCGTCGGATTTAGCACCAGAAATATAGTCGGATTTGCCGTTGGATGTGCCTAAATAGTTAATTAGTTGAGGTGTTGGGGGTTAAGTGGATATGGGCTTTGATGATTATGATATTTAGGGATTTGGGGTACAATGATTAAGGGTTAAGGGATTAGGTGTTAGGGTTTAAGGGATTAAGGGTCAAGAGCTAAGGGATTTGGAGCTTACGAGTTATGTAGTTTAATGGTTAATGGCTTAGGGATTATGGGTTAGGGGATTAATGTTTAAGTGCTTAAGGGATAAGGGTTTATGGATTAAGGGATTAGGGATTAGGGTTTAAGTGTTTAAGGGTCGATGTTTAGGGGTTAGGGGATTTAGGGCTTTTGTGTTAAGGGATTAGTGATTAACTAAGATTGAGGGATTAAGGGTTTAGGGATTAGGGCTTAAGGTTTTAAGGGTCAATGACTTAGGGGTTAGGGGCTTTAGGGATTTGTCGAAACTCTCTTGAAATTTCATGGAATGTCTTCCAACACGCCCATCACCAATGTCATCGATCGATGTCGCACAGTGAGCAGTGAATGGGGCCAATGTTGAAATTTCTTCAAATTGTTCCTGTATGCGTTGAAATTTGACATGGTTAGACTAGAGACATGCCTTGACGGTATGCGATGGTTTCAATACTCAAGGATTCCTGATGTCTCCACATAATCATTGAGATCGTCCATGCTTGCATCAACGCTCATCATACAGTCTTTCCCATTAAGGATGCCTGATACCATTGCATTGGAAGTAGAATTTTTTTTCATGTAGGCAATGGAGGTTAATGTTGATGCATAAAATTTTAGTGTGTTATCCACAAAGCAATTTTGTTTCTCACTTGCTGAATTGTGAAATACTTGGACTATGCAAGGGAGTAACTTGATTTGACAATGTATAATGTGTATATAGCCTTGTGTATGTGTGTCAAGTCATTTGATCTATGGCTTGGTCAAAAGGAGCTAGTGTATTGAACTTATGATCAATGTCAATTCAAGGATCCAACGAAGTTGTGCTTTGCTCAAGCAAAGGAGGATTTTAAGGCTATAAGAGCTCAACATTTAAATTAGATGTTTGATTTTTTTAGGAATATAAATTTCATGAGTAATAGGAATTATGTAAAGGATATTCATATAGGTTGTTAGTAATGGTAGACTACCATGTGGTTGTGTTGCATCACACTAGGTTCCCTAGATCTGGATGAGTGCACAACTAGCAATGGAATATATAGCATGGCAGTAAGCTTCTAATCCAATCTTAATATACTAGTTGAGTGCCAACTACTCTAATGAGATAGTGATATATGTAATGTGCACTAAGCGATAACCCCATCTAAGGACAAGTCCATGATAATCTTGTCCAAAATGTCAATGGGATCAAGCATGAATAATTGCGTAATGAACTAGGTTGTAGCATGTTGGGGGCATCTTAGGTAGAATAGTTGAAAACTACATTGAAGAAGAAGTTATATTGTTTTGTTGCAACACTAGTGAGGTCCTCCTACATAGTAAATAGTAGTGGGGGCTTAAGAAGAATCACTTCTTAGTTCTATTCTCATTGAAATGTAATGAAAGTTCTTACTAATTTCCACTATGAACCTCAAGAAGTGCAATAAAATTTTGGGGTGTTAGTGGTGGATATTAGTTTAGTCATGATAGCTTCATATAAGACATCGATTAGGTAGTCCACATAAGCCATTTATATGTGTGATTGACTAACTTATGGAAGTATGTGGTTGCAACCACAAAGAGTGATTAACAAACTTATAAAAGTATGTCGTTGAAACCACTAAGATATTTAGTTTTCACTTTACCTTGAAAACATAGAACAATCTACCCTTGATTGACTCAATGTTGATGCTCCAAGGTCATGATAATAGACCCCATGTTTCTCTCACGAGTAGGGTTTCCTAATAATACATCATTGTAGATATTCAAAGGTGTGACATGACCACATGTTACCTCATGTTTTACAACGATAGAAATGTACATTCCTTGGTGATGTAGTTCTCCTTCTCAATTTGGAGCCATCAAATGTTGTAAGGATGTGGGTGAGATTGGGTTTTGAAAAAGTCATTAAATTTTGGGTTTTATAAATTCTTTAATAGTATTTCCAATTGCAAAAGTCTTCATTCTAATACTATCATATATTGTTGACAAACCATTATCATGCATGGAAAGTGTATAATATTTTGTAATGGATGTTTTATGGAAGTCAACAATGCATTTACAGAACAATTTTAAACCACTTAATTGAATCAACATCAAGTGACCTAATAAGATATATTAACCAAGGATTTCTAAAACATTCAAGATTAACTAATTCCTACTTACATAGACCTTGTGTTATTAGAATGGCATTTTTTCCTTAAATGGTGGAATATAGAAAGAAGGACGTTGAGCCTCATATCCTGAGTGGGCCTAATGGTTAAGAAGATGTGTTTCCTCTTAAGAGGTCACAGGTTCAAATCCAGAGGGGGGTAGGGTATGTATACCTTCGTAGACTTTACCAGTCAAATCGCTGGGCGAAGGGGGGTCCCTTGTCCCACAAACAAGGGGGTTTCATACACCAATTTGGTGTGCTGGCTTGGCCGTGACCTTAAAAATAGATTATTATTATTATTAGGAATTTGAGGAATGAATTGATATGATATCTTTTCCCACTAAATAAGTCACAAATATTCCTCTTCAATTGGTCCATATGATATCCATGAAAACATAATATTGTAAATCAATCATCCTAATTCATAGCCAAACTACTATCATTATTCCTTATTCCTTAAGCTTCAATCCTTAACCATTATCCCTTAAACCCAAAGAATTAACCCTCACACCATTGGCATTGACCCTTATCCTAAACCCTTATACTTTAACGATGATATTTTAACCTTAACCAAAATATTTTATTGTTAACCTATAACCCTAAACCCAAATCATTGGAACCTAAAACCTTTAACCTAGCCGACCCTTACACATTATCCTAATTAAAAAATCCATCTTCACCCTAAAACTAAAACACTTAATAATAACCCTAAACACTAAACCTTGGTCCTTAACCCATAACCATAATCCACTATGTACTAAAACTTATCATAAAATTGTTGACCCATAAACCATGATATTGAACCTATAATTCAACTCAAAACCCTAAATACTTATTTCTCAAACCTTAACCCCTATTCCCTACCCCATAAACCTCACACAACCAACTCTTGCTATCTATATGCACTAAATTAGGCACATTTCCCCCCCCATTTAACGCCCCAAAATGATTAGATTTTTGGCCAATAGTCAGCGCTAAATCCAACGCTAATGGCGCCCAATTTAGCGTCGACTATTCAAACAAAACGAAGAAAAAAAAAATCAATTAACTGGCTCTCAAACTTCTATTGGCTATGCTCTTAAACCTCTATTGGCTCTTAGACTCGTAGCCCAATCCATGCCAGTCTGGATCTAAATATGCAGAATCTTCTCCTAGCACTGAATCCACACCTGAAATAGGGTCCGAAACTGGTAGGGATGTTGTGGACTCTCGATCCAAAGGAACTGGAGTGACCCCTTTGACAACTAGGGTACATTCAACCTATTATAGGGGAATGGTGTAGCCCACAGCCAGACTGCTAACTGAAATGACCTAATAGGCAGACTTATAACTACTGTTGTTTATAACATTTAGAGGGAAGGGAGCAAAATGTACAGAGCAAAGAGAAGGGATTTTCCACAATCTGGAGGAAACAAATTCGCCCTAGGATGCCAAAAAATGTCAAGAAATAGAGGGAAATGAGAAAAGAGATCTGATTCTTGTCAGAATGAGGTAATTCATATTCAATTTATAGATTTGTGCATGTTTCCATTACATGTTAAGGAAAGGCATGACAAGGCAAGGCAAGGGAATGCATGGCAAGGAAAGGCATGGCAAGGCACGACAACACATGGAAAAGCATGACAAGGCAAGACAAGGCATGGCATGTCAAGGCAAGGCATGACATGTCAAGGTAAGGCAATGCATGGCAAGACATGACAAGGCATGACATGTCAAGGCAAGGCATGTCAATGCAAGACATCACATGACATGTCAAGGAAAAGCAAGGCATGGCATGGCAAGGCAAGGAAAGGAAAGGAAAGAGAATGTATGGCACGGAAAGGATAAAAAAGGGAATGTATGGCATGGAAAGGAAAGGAAAGGGAATGCATGGCATGGAAAGGCAAGGGAATGCATGGAAAGGCAAGTCATGGTAAGGTACGTCAATGCATGGCAAAGCATGGAAAGGCAAGACAAAGCATGGTGTGTCAAGGCAAGGCATGGCATGTTAAGGTAAGGCAATGCATGGCAATACATGACAAGGCATGTCATTTCAAGGCAAGGCATGTCAATGTAAGGCATGACATGTCAAGGTAAGGCATCACATGACATGTCAAGGGAAGACATGGAATGCCAAGGCAAGGCATGGGAAGGCAAGGAAAGACATGGCATGTCAAGGCAAGGCATGACATGTAATGACAAGGAAAGGCATGACATGTCAAGGCAAGGCATGACATGTCAAGGCAAGGCACGACATGCCAAGGCATGACATGTGTTGGGTACATTTGATAGATACTTTTTAGCCTTAATTTTCCTTATTTTTCCATATTTAAACCATTCCCATTCTTCATTCCATCACCATTTTTACATATAAATGTGTAAAATAATTTTATTTTGTCATTTCTTTTATTTTTTGAAATTTAGACAAAGTTAGGCATTAAAGATAAATTTTTAACATAAAGTATAGGAAGTTGTAACTTCTGGTAATAGCTCTGTGGTTTATATAATTGCAGGACAACTGGGAGAATTGTGAGACATGTGGCATGATTGTTGATGTCCATGGATGGAAAAATACCTATTCACTTCCAAAAAGAGGCTCCAAACGTGTGACGTCAATGCTGGTCAAACTCAACGACTTATGCAGGAAAATCCCCTATTTTTGGAAAAAACCAGGGCAGATTTGGGATTTCTTGGGATTTCCTCTAATTTTGTGGATCATGAGGATGGATTCGACCCTCCTAGAGTAAATAATGGATCTTAG
>JASDQU010306135.1:56457-67098 GCA_032191745.1 Picea mariana
TCTTCAACAAATCTCAGCACCTGTGGCATGGTGGTTACAGTTGAAAGTAGCAGCAGAACTTGTGCTCTGAGCAGTCACTTCTTGGAAGAGGTGGATGTATTATAGTCATTGGCATTACAACATTTCTTCATTAATGCCTTTTTGATGAACAAGGCACTCAAGCAGCACTTGGCTCGTAGACCCTACCTTCTCCTCCCTCAAAGTAACCTTCGTTCACACTGGAAGTGGTACTGTAGAAACACCCAATCAATACCCTGAGGACTCAACAGGAACCATATTTATACCAGCAAATCCTAAATGTCGTCAAGAGGAACCATATTTATACCAGCAAAACCATATTATACTCAACTAGAAACATCAGAGGAGTGAATTGTACAAGAATTTAATCCATATACAGTTGCACTCCTACTCCCACTATGAAATTGTTTCTAGTGTACCTAGCGACCCCTTTGACTTACTTATGCCCTATATATTATGAGATATGTGGTCAATACCATTGCCTTTCTCAAGGAGTCCTGGAACTCCCTCTCCATCTTCTTTCGATACCTGGACCAGCAATGCTTGGCTTTAAACATGAGAGAGGCTTCCAGGATTCTATCGTCTATACTTTGACCACCCACCACCAAACACTGCTAGGGTGATCACCTCTTTCTTCTTGGTGCTCACAAACAATCGCACCAAGAGGGAGGCAAAGAGCAGTTTCACCAACTCAATTCCAAATCTCTAAGATCTTGGGGATATCCCCACCCTCCACCCGTCAGACCTTTGTGACAGTGTTGGGTCCAAGACAAAAATAGTTCTTAAATTCAAAGTAGACCCCCTTTGTACTATTCTTCTAGATCTCAGAAGAAAGCATCCTCTTCCATGCAGCACATTGTATCCAGATCTTTTAGTACTTCTAGATTGTCCAGTTCAACAGGAAAGTCCTCCATCGAGGGTTTCTTCACTTCAGCCCTGGATGGTAGAAGAGATCCACCGCCAATGTTTAAGATACGGGGAACATCTAGGAAAGAGGTGAAATTTCTGAACTTACGAGTTCCAGGAAATTTCTACTCTGGAAAGGGCTCTGATATCAATGTAATGAACAATAGTTCATATACGCAAAAAAATCCAACATAGAAATGAAACATAATCGAAATCCATAAAGGATAATAATTATATAATTGATAAATGAATGAGTGAGATGATTGATACAATGGGCCTTGTGATGGTATACTTATAGGCATTGACTAGTCACAAAGGTGAGCGGTTATGTGCCTTAGTTAGGTTATGTCTTTCAGTTTATTATTGTTGTATTTTATATTCATAATGTAGACAGGTGGGCATCTCCTTCTAGAAAAAGCAATGTCTAGAAACCTTTCATGGGGCCTCTACTTCTTTCTAGATGAGAGAATCAACAACTTTCAGATCAGACTTGGCTATACAAATATTAGCCAATATAGATACTGTTAAGAAACTGTTTGGACGTGAGAGCCAAAGTGGACATACATGCCCTCTTAGCTTATGTCAGGAATGGGCACTTGTCTCATCACTCTATGGATCCCTAATTATTTATTTATTGTTTAGGAACATATAATCAGTTGCAACTGCAAAAACAAAATAAAGCAAAGTATTTGTTTTCATGAATAGCATTTGTTTTGGTGACTTCCGTGAGCAAGAAATATGTAATAATTTCCATTCCAAGATCAGGATCTTGGTTTGATGGTTAAGTGGGGGTGGTGATATTTTCCCCACCAAGGTTAAAATGTCCTAGAGACATGTTTCGCCCCTTGCAGGACATCTCACCCATGCAAGTAAGCCCTTTCAAGTGGTTGGGGCCAGGTGCAAGTCCTAGGCAACTTTGGCATGATAGATCCCCCCACCACCCACAGCTTCTTTCCCAAAGGAATTTTCCTTGAGTGATGAAACTTGTAAGCCAGCTACATTCATTATAATATTCCAAGCTTGGGGTATCGTGATACGAGAAAGCTTCTGTCAAAAAGGACAAAAATTCCTATAATCACATCAACTTGAAAATGTGTAAAAAAGTTCTCAAGCAGGTGTACCAGATAGGGACGTTGGAACTAATTAGTATTAACTGAGAACTCTATCATAGCGAGCTCAACTTACCCATGTTCTATTTTTCCAAGCATTGGCCTTGGATGCACAAATCCTTTTCACTTATCTGAATATTGTTTCCTAGGACTTTGGGAGGAAGGTAAAGAAGCATGCATAGCCTATCTGCCATAGTTAAATAGTAAAAAATGACTAATTCTTGGAAGCAACTTTTCATTTTCTTTCTCTTCTCATTAATGAATGAAAAGTTTGTTGGACAATATTGAAAACCACTAGGACCAAGAGAATTTTAGATGATTGAAATAGTTCATCAAGAAAACAAATTCTTCCTTATACCTGGTGTGTAGTTAGCTGCAATCTGTAGTCATTGAACTCGTGCCAAAACCTGCAAAATTAACAAGCAAATCAAAGGCTTCTTTCTACATGCACTGTGAAACAAAGGAAATGTCAACTTTCGAAGGAGAGGCCTGGTTACTTCAAACAAAACACTCTAGATCAAGATGTTTCCACTGTTTGCTAACAAAGAAAAGAAATTATTTTCCAAATAAAGCAAAAAGAGCAGCTAAAATGGATAGTAAATTAGGATTAATTACAAATTTCAAATTTGACTTTTGACCCCAAATGGAGGGCACAGACTTCTGCAGCTATCAAATATTGCATTGTACTTGCCCACAGGATTGTGATCTAGTGGAAAGCAGCTAGATGATCTAGCCTGTATTAACATGGAGACCTGTGTTCAAAACCCTCCATGTGGGTGCGGATGAGACCAGGTGCAAGACCTGGGTGACTTTGACAGCATAGATATGCCCCTCACAGGGCAAAAGATTAGCCAAAGAGATTCTAAATTTCTATAAGAAGCATTTCTCAAAAACAATATTGTACTTGCTCATTTAGTGGCTGCCATATGGCTGTAGAAAACATTCTCACCAATTTAAGGGTGAGTAGCAATAACGACGTGCTCTGAACCTAAAACACCATATAATCTACAATTGTTTAAGGGAACAATTCACTTTGCAATGAACCACGTGTTCAAAGAGGATTCCCTGGAAGAAGCTACAAATCAAGCTGGACCAACCTAAAAGAGGCTCTATATATTTGGAATTTCCAGTTCCCTATAGGTCCAACTCCTCTCTACTTATGTTTCACATCACTCTAGGAAGTTGACTATGTTTTTGGTTGTTGATTTGAACAGAAAACATATCATGACTAGCAATATTGCTTAAAACTAAATCCCAAGAGTTGCCTTCCAATTCCAAGAAGGAATCTAATCCATAAACTCGCAAAAGATACTACCAAAAACAAATTACAGTATTAAATATTGAACTGTAGTAGTGTAAGACAGCCATGATATAGCCCAAACTTAAATTGTCCGATTCTCCTATGAATAAGCCAATTTTAGAATACAGGTTTAGGTGCTTGAAAAGGAGATGCAGTTTCCTGCACTTTGTAAAATGTAAACTAGCTAACTAAGCATCAGATGGAGGAATGATCTTTCAAATCTGTCACACAGGCAGTTCTCTATAATATCTGAAATACTGAAGACAATATGATTACTGTCTCATACAAAGTTAAACTTCAGATCTGGGTCTCCATTAGATTGCCAATCAAACCTAAAAGTGATTTGAAAAACACAAGAACGCAATGTAAGGTAAAATGCCTGAGAATCAGTGTCTTGCAGATAAACAGGGCTAGAGGAAGAATACCTCTCTTCTAGTTCTTCAAATCTTTTTGACTTTAGTTCCAGCTCCTGAAGTTGATGTCTGAAATCTGTGCACTGTTTTTCAATTTCCTCTATTGCTGGTTTTAATTTCTTTTCTTTCTCTTCACCCTTCAGCATTAATTAAGAATGAAACTTCCATATCATCGAAATAAATATTTGGGCTTTAATATCAATAAATGAATGCAGTACTATGAGATTTACAACAGAAAAAAACAAACAGGCTTTTCATAGTGGTTGCAAGGTAGACCATGCTGCTATATAGATAATTCAAACTTTCAAACTATTGCAATCTTAAATGAGCAATAGAAAAAGACAGTTGCATGCAATTTGACCTCAACCTCTGGAGAGACACCAACAGAAGATAGCTTTGCTATTTATGCTACAGACCTTTTCTTTTTCTTGAAGAAAATTGGCCTCAGTAAGACCACTGGGGGACTCCTCTTCAAGGCATTTAAGACATGCTTCATAAGCCTTAGTGTCCCTATTAATATCTTCAAGTTCTCTAACAAGTTTTTCAGACATGACCCGCATGCATTCCAAGCATAACGGTTGCTCAACCTGTGAAAGAATGTCAATTAGAAATCTCTTCACAAAAATTTCACTAAAAATGCAGACAATAAATATTATGACATTGTGTGGGTAAATAGTAAATACAATCTGCACAAAATATTCATTGTAAAGAACTACAGATAGTTGACAAAAGTTCAAAGACAGTACTACAAAATACAGCAGCAGATCTAAATACAGTAAGATGTCTGCAATTGTTGGCGCCCAAAGTTTTGGGTTAATATCATGCACGCACAAACGAAGTTGTGCGCACCCATTCCAGTTTTGTGCGCGCCCAAGCCAATGCGCAGGGATTGACAAGAAGCATGCACTGGACCGAGTTTTGATATTGCTCGCCAAGTTAAGGTCTACAAAATGCGCACCGGTTCGAGTTTTGGGATGGACACCAGAAATCAAGAAGACGCACGCTAGGATCAAGAAAGGAATCATATGGAAATCTCCCCAAATGATTACTGCCAGTAGCACAAGGGAACGTGGAGCAAACAAAAGATGAGCTAGCAAGGCAGTTAAGATTGCCCTGATTCAAAAAGGCTACATGGAATGTCGAAAGGTGATGGAAGCGTGCGAGACTATTAATCAATCGAGCGAGTGGAGAAGAATTGACAAAGATGGAGCTCCAAAGCTGAGAAGAATATAAAAGGTAGCAAGGACAACAAAGAAATGGATTTTGAGTTGATTCACCACTGTTCTTGTCTATTGTTGAAGAGCTCGCTCTGAGCCTCTGTAGTATTGTAATGCTATAATGTTTTTGATTGTAAGTATGAATCTACTAGGTGTTGAGGTCTAAAAGAATGCACATGGCGCAATGTATTGTAAATCTGGGAATTGTCTAAGGGATACAAGACTCTATTGTTGTCACATATGATTTGCTTAATGTATGCCTATGTTTGATGGAATGAGGAAGATAATAAAGCTGCAGCGATTTTGAGCTATCATGTGTTACTTATGTGGCATTTGGATATGTGTGTGTATTGTTTTTGCATATTAATAATAGTAAGTTGTCAGCTATGAAATTTATGAATATTAACCCGGATGGATCTCTGTGTATTTATCCCTTCTTCCCTGACACAAGCCCAGATGATCTCTATGATCCTCATAGCATCTTGAGTGAGACCTTCTTTAGCCTTGGCTGAAGATTGATATGTTGATGCTTTGGGGTTTTTGTTGGTCAACTCTGGTTTTTGTTGGTCTTAACCACCCAGCGTTAAGGACACACGCAAGCATGAAACGTCCCAACAAATGGTTCCATTGCTCGGACCTGAAAGTCTTGTATTGAACGATGAAGGCAGAGAATGAGGTGGCATCCATCTCGGGAGGAAATTTAGGATTGGCTAACTGCAAAGGAACATGAGTTTGCCCTGCAAAAAACTCAAGGTCTAAGAGAAAATGTGAAGAGATGGAAAGATAAGTATCTCTACACTGATGTGCATGAGACGTTCTTTCTTGAATTTCCCTGTTTGTTGTATGAATGGATAAAAAGGAAAACTGCTACCAATTCTGTTTTGTGGCCTCTAGAACCAATGGTTTGGGATCAAGTCACACTTGAAAGGCTGAAGGCATTTGACAATAAGTGGACTCGAGCCATTAATTTCTGGTTTTCTCAAGTAAAGAAGGGATATATTATCGAATTTACTGTGGAGTACATAGATTCTTTCAGCGAGGCTGAAAGAAAATTCGTGGAAGGCCAGCGAATGTTGGAAGAAATACCACTCTGGATAAAGATGTTGTTCATGGAGAAAGGGTCGATGCGCACGGAGCTCGACAGAATGGATGAGTAGACTCCCCCAACGTTGGGGGGGTGAAAAGATGAGAGAAATGTGAGAGAGGAGATGGATCCGGTGAGGAGGATCCAGAAGTTGTTAGAATGAGGTGAGGAATGGGATGGTCCCAAAGGAGCAGAAGAGAGAGAGAGTCATGAGATACGCAAGAAGAGTTGAGCTAAGAAGGAAAGCGGAACAAAGGAGTGGAAGGAATATAGCTAGGGGCACACGATGAGGAGTCAGGCCTGGGATGAAGAGAAAGGAGACTGCACCAGAAGGAAGTGCGGAAGAGTGTGCTTAGCCAAGGAGGAGCACAGGTGAAGATAGACCTGCAAAGAGGTGTGACATTGAGAGTAGGGTGTCCAGTGGGGATACCAGTAGTAGTGGTGGTAGTAGGAGTAGTAGTAGTCCCAAGGGCCTAGGAGATAAAGTCTTAGCCCCTTGGTTGTTGCGGAGTGCCACAACCTCGAAGAAAGTTAAGGTGCAGAGTAGTGGCGCAAGAGAAAGAAAGGAAGATGGAGGATCCCCAAGTGGTGGGGGAGAAGAATTGGCAATAGTGGATGGTCTTGTGCAGCTGCAGGTAGGAAACTCTCTAGGTCACCTCACAAAAAATGCCAAAAGAAGACGGACTTACCCCCCCCTTTGAACCACCCCCCTTGTGCGTTTGTAATCAAGAAGAAAGAACAACAGATAGTGAGGCGATTGGAATAGGAGAAAGAGTAGGAAACAGAGTAAAAGGAGATTGTAATATCCCCGATAGAGATAGGCTGGGATAATAACACTCTGTTGTGCAAGTTATATTATTTCCGATTGTGTGCTTTCGTTAGTCAGTTTGCATTACATATGTTCCATGCTAAAACTTGGTTGTTGACTTTCCACAAACAGTTTGCATTACATGATAAATAAATATTTTCATCAAACATATTGCAAATATACCAGAGTACACATAAAATAGAGAAGCCATGATGGCATTTTTATTACGAATAGAATCTGGAACACAACAATATAGAACTCTAATGGTTGTTGTAGCAGCTACAGTACATTAGCAACACACAAAACTCTGACTAAACCTGGAATAATGCCATATATTCTCCAATAAATGATGTTGAGCCCTCCAAGCCGCATGCCCCAATACTCTAGTCACTACCGAATCTCCAAAGCTAAGAACATGCCTCACAGCCCACTCCCAACCTTCTCTACTCAACAAATGGGACTCGCAACCCTCTCAAATGCCCTGGACACAACAGATTGGGCACTCAACCCTCCTCTTAAGTTCGTGGCCTACACAAGACCCTCACAAACCTGCAAAACATGGGGTTCAACCCCTCACTAGATTCTTGCAACCTCCCTTCTATCACTCGGCCTACAAATGGGTGGGAAACGACTCCCTTAGTGAACCCGCGGCCTCACTGGATACCCTCTCGGCCTCTTGGTCTACTTCTGAAACCCCTGTGACCCTCACAGCTCTATTGGATAAGTTCTCGACCCCTCTAATGGATTCCAGCAACCATCTCACGATGCCACAAGCCCTACAAACAATGACAACTCGATCCTCCAAGCAAGATAATGAACCTCCAACAAATCATTGTATACTAGACTGAAAGCAAAACTCAAGATGAAGCTCCAACTGGAAACCCCGAGTGGATTTTCTCTCTTGTTTAGCTACGGTGGATATTGAACCACCAAAACCAAACCAATAGTGGAAGGGTTTTGCCAAAACCCCAACGAAAACCTCGGCTCCAAGAGCGCTCCAAATAAGAGATCATGCCAAAGTGAAGCGCTACCCCTCCTTTTATTCTTCTTCCAAGCCTTCTAGATCTTTCCCCTTTTTGACCAAATCCACATAACACTTATAAGTTATTTCCCTTTTTTATAACTCTTTTTAATGTCGAAAAGTGATTAATTGGCTTTTAAGGCATTCTCGGACATCAGAAGTCCCTTTCTCATCATCCCAGCCTTTAGATCTTCTCATCCTGGTTCCAACAAGCTATTACACGAAGATATCCCTTCAGATCATCTAACCCAAATAGTACCTTTAGTGTAATTAATTAAAGTATGCTCAATAATAACTCAAAATTACGGAAATCAACACAAAATCTTTAATTGAATTTGGCATGGAAAATCAACAATCTTCATGCAGATCCTAACTGGAGCCGCCTTCAAAGCCCCTTGACATTAATAATTCAAAGAGTGAAACCAATGGGTTGATCCACTCCAATAATACAAAGAATAATAACATCAACCTTGTTGACCTTTGGATGGATGAAATTTGTGGAAATGATACCCAACCTTGGCAAAATACTGACCTTGTGCCTCTTGACTATGATCTTACTTGGGCTCTAACGCTAGGAATGATACAGATTCCACCTAGTGCCCATGTGATTTTTAATTTAATCTTATTTTGGTTCATAACTGAACACAAGGGAACATCTCATTAAGATGATGGTTTCCTCAAGTGGTTGCACTGGCTCTATGACTTCACCTAGCAACCTTAGTCCCTAGTTAGCCAATAGGATTAGGAAAGAATAAATTCCTTTGAACAATAGTTTAGGATGCTTGTGTTTCTTTTCGTGCATTGTTTTTCTTTACTTTCATTGCATTTCCTTTACTTGCCTTAGAATGATTTTCTTTCTTTACATGCTTTCATTAGACTTAAAAAAAAAATTGATTTCATGCAAAGTAGTGGTGTACCGAGGTGGTAGAATCACCTTTTTCTTTTGTTGTTTATATCTTTGTAAGTTTAGATGTGTGTAGGTCACAAGCTTGAGTGAGAATATGGAGTTTGTGTGCACTCTTACTCTAAGAGTGCATGTCCCCAAGGAGGAGCCAAATGTTTCCCCCTCAAGGGAAACTACTTCTGGAGCAACCCTCATATGGGTGTGGTGTTGCTGCTTGAATGAGCTCTCCCCTCATATGGGTGTGGTGTTGTTGCTTGAATGAGCTCTCCTGCTCATATCCTCCGATTCAGACTTGTTTTTCAGAGTTCTTCCATCAGATACATGATGATCTAGGCTCACATCACTCATGAGTTCTCTCAAATGACTCAGCGATCGAATATCAGCTCTTCTCTCTAACACCTCAAATGACACATGCACTTGATTGATGGTACACTATGCTTTCATTACACATGGTCATGGTGTTGATATTATGGTAGTTGCAGGAGGTATTAACCTCTATGTGTAACCTTTGACAAGACTAGAATATTCCAAGAAGCAAGAGAAACCCTAAACAGATGTATAGAAACCCTAAAAGACATGTCGGCTCCATAAAAGAATTAATATTTAAGTGTTAACCTCTAAAAGAAGAAGTCGTCCTGGACAAATGACAAAGAGCACTATAAATAAGAGGGTGCTAGAGCTCATTTGTCATTAACACTCTCACAGCTCACACAGACTAGTGGTGCACAAGTTTTGGAGAGGGAGTGCAACTTCAGCTACTTCAATTGGGATTTTGGCTTTTGGTTACGGTTGGACTTTCTACTTGGTTATGGTTTGGATTCTTTGCTTGGTACCCTAGCCTTAGAGAGAGATACTCTATCTTGGTTGGCTATTGGTTTTAAGGTTTGCTTTCGGAATTATTCTATCTGTCGAGGTTAAAGGTGTTCAAGGGTGTTGAAATATTGTAACTGCAAAGAGTATTCTATTTATTATTGAGTTATTATTCATTAGATCAATCCCCTTTTGTGGATTGATCAAGTCGAGCATTATAATTGACCAATCCCCTTTTGTGGATTGGTCAAACCCTAAATATATTGTGCAAATTAAGAAGTCGACCCTCAGGCTAATTAATGTGGTTTTAACCACTAAGAAAACAAGTTGGCCCTGCCCAGTGAAGAGACACCTTTCCAGGACCTGCCAGTTTGTATAAATAAAGGAAGCCAGAGCCTCATTATCTCACTCATTCATTTCCTCATCCAGTGCACAAGTTTGGTAGTTGCAGTTGGGAGAAGAAGCAAGAGAGAGGCGCATTGCTCAGTGTTGGATATTCTCTAGTGTTTTGGTTTATTGACTTGGCATTGTATTGGCTATCTATATTAAGGAAGTTTTTGCTGGGTTTTCTCCCCCATGAGGGTTTCCCAAGATAAATGTTGTGTATCTTGTGATTGTGTTTCTCTCAGTGATCATATCTATGCTATGGTTATCTAGTAAAATTGAAAAGAAACCTAATAATAGCTCAAACCTTAACATGGTATCAAAGCTAAGCTGAAGAGAGCATCTTTCATTGGATAAAGAAAAACGTCATTATTGTCGTACAAGAAAATTAGGACTTTTTGTTGAAAAGGAATATCAGCCTAAAAACCATCTAAAAAAGTGCGCCCTAGCCTAGGGAACTCTTTGGTACCTTGAGCGCACCTTTTCAGTGGTCAGATACTCTGAAAAGTCAAACCCTAGTTTTGATTGGTACCACAAAACCAAAAAACCAGAAGTACCAGAAAACCAGAACCAATACCAGAAGTACCAGTCCAGAATTCTGCTGGTCCAGTTTGAAGGGGCAAAATTTGGATTTTCTGAAATCTAATTGCACCAGGCTACTCGCCTC
>JASDQU010306136.1:82094-93130 GCA_032191745.1 Picea mariana
TAGGAGAGCTTTATCGCTGGTTAAATTTGATTACAGATGCATTTACTATATTAAATTTGAATTGGACGGAACTCTGAGAACTTTAGATGTGGAAATATTTCTTTAATCAGAAGACCTCGATGTGGAAATAGACTTTCGACCAGATACACTCACCTCGGTATATTCATATGATGTAGAAGTGGAATCAAAATAAGCTATTTCTATGCACTTTTGGAAAATGCTGTTTAGAATAGTCTTGGAAATAACATTAGAATATAGGAGGTGATATGTTTTGTAAGTGTTAAATTTGATGACAGATGCATATAGTATATAAATTTGAATTTGACACGACTCCTATAACTTTAGATGTGGAAATCGTTATTTAGATCTCCACTTTCCACCATATACACTCACTCTTGGATATATGTTATATTCTTCTTTGTAGTATAGGTTTTTTTTTGTTTTTTTGTGTCATGGTTCATTGGTTTTTGGTCAATGGTTTTTTGGTTGATGGTTTTTTTTTATAATGGTTTTTTATTAGTAAATTGTTTTTCTCCATTGCAATTAATTACAGTTTAGGAATTAGGGTATGGGAGGTTGGAGAAAATCTCTCTCCCTATATATATTGTATTGTACATAGATGAAAATATATGAAGAAAAAGAAATAGGAGTTGAGAAGCTCCACCAATGTTGGTTTTCTAGATTAAATTTTTAGGGTAAAATATTTGCCTATAATGTTTTAATGTTATTTTTTTCACTTTCTTTTGATGTAGAGTATATATGTTATTTACTTTAGAGGTGCATTTTCATTTATTGAAATAACTACGAGTAGTTCCAAGAAGTTCAATGAAGCTCAATTGACAAAATTTTGAGCTCTGGAAGCTCAAGATGGAGGATCTTCCAGTGGATCAGGAACAATGGGTGGTTGTAGATCCAGGTATGAAGCCTTCAACTATGTCAAAAAAAGATTGGGAGAAGTTAGAAAGAAAGGTGAGGAGCACTATTTTCCTATTGTTGAACGTCTCTAGAGAAGACATTGCAAAGAAGATGTGGGAAAAATTAGGGAACTTGTCTCATTCAAAGTCCCTAGTAAATAAATTGTGTCTATGAAAAAAAGGTGTTTCATCTTAGGATGGAAGATGGAGACTCTGTGAGAGAATTTGAATTCTTTCAATACTTTGGTAAGTCAACTTATTTTTGTTGATATTAATTTGGAGGAAGAAGAAAAGTGTATTATCTTGCTATGTTCTTTTCAAGACTCTTGGGATAACTTGGTTGTAGCAATAGGTAGTACCAATCAACGATCCACATTAAACTTTGAGGATGCAATTGATCCTTGTTATTAGAGGAAATGAGAAAAAAAATCAATGAGAGAGTATAGCACAGATGCTCTAACAATAATGTAGTATACCTAGGGAGGTAATATGGGGTACCTAGGGAGGTATCCAATCAGAATGTGGTTATGTATTATTAGTGAAAGTCATTTAATATATGAGAATGTGGTCATTCAATGTAAGGTGGACTAGGTCCACTATGTTAATAAAGGCCCAGTATGGTAGTTTGATGTAATAAATGTGAGAAGGCTCTCTAGAAGGTTCCTGGGAGATAGAGAGAGCTATATAAATAAGCGTAAGCAACGTAATGAAGGAGAGTGAAGAATATTGTGAATATATCAAACATTTCTTGAGGATTTTTATCCTTCCTTAAGGATTAATATATGGTGTTACCCTACCTCAAGGGCTTTGGTTATTTCTTGTGTTCAATATTTGGTGAATGGTTTGGATTATTATTATTGATATTGTGGGTTTATTATGAGATTTCTCTTCAGATATATTCAGGTACTTAACAATTGGTATCATAGCACTTTCCTTGGCCAAAGAAGGGGATAATTTTTTGGCTCTTTTTGCAGTTTTTTTCTAGAAAAAAAAAAGAGGGCGGCACACTTCAGGTTCACATATGAAACTTTCTGAGCAGAATTTTTCCAAAAAAATTGGATATTTGAATTCCTCTCGGAAAAATACCCAATTTAAAAAAAAACCATCCGAAACGAAATCTAGGAAGTAAAGTTATGAGCATTTTAAATTCAGCCATTTTTCAAGGTTTTCCGGAAAAAAGCCGTGCAATTTGCACAATAAGTTATTTTTAATATTTAGTTTTTATTGAAGATTTATTCCAAGATGTATTTGTATTTTACTAGAAAAGATGATGGCCCAAGTATTGAAACTTTTATAAAAGAAGAGAAGTTAGCATGGAAAGAGAATTGGAGAGGTTTGGTCTGTTAATGGCATCTCTTAAGTATTCCCAAATAATGACACTCTCTAATGAAGAATTTGAAAAATTATTCTTAGATACGTGGTCTCATACAAAGTGTAAGGATGAAGAGAACACCAAGGGTTTATTTTTAGGTGGAAAATCTATATTACAAGTTCATGGTTGTATTCATAAAGAAAGTATCATTGTTTCTATTAACCCCAGTTGCCAACAAAATTTTATCAATGTTCAGTTGGTTAATAGATTGCAAGTTCCAATCAAGAATATTAAAAGCACACAGGTTGAGGGTGAAAATGTTCAAATTGTTAAAGATTTGAAGATTACCATGGATAATATGTGTTGCATTCATATTTTTATGCTATGGATATGGATGAAGTGGTTATTGTTTTGGGATATCCTTGGATAGAATCAGTGGGTACCATTAATAATAATGTAATTAATCAGTGTAATATTCCACTTATAAATTAGCACGAAGAACATAAATAATTAGCTATAAATGGAATATAGACAATGATATAACCAGAACAACGTCACAATAATACCAGAATAATACCAGAATAACACCAGAAAGAACACTTTGATTACTGAGAGCAATGTTCACTTGCCTCTTCGAGGGGACAACCTCCAGCAGAGCAGAGCTCTATTAAAATAATATCCAAGACAAAACTTCTCATACCCTCTATTTTTATTTATACTAAATCTATCTATCAAAAGAACAATCTAGAGGAAGATCCTTCTAGAAGCGGAAGCTTATATTGTTAGAATTGCAAATGCGGAAAACACAATTCACATATGATAATTAAAAAACACATAGATAAGAAACACAGGTATTTCACGTGGTTCACCCAAACACTAGGATACGTCCACCGATCCTAGGCATCGGTTGTCTTATTATTCAGATCGTGGAGATTACAACAGACTTGCAAGTTCTCTCATATCCTCTCACTCAGTCATATCTGCCTCTACGGGCTTACATGAATTTACAAGAAACTGGTTATTAAATGCACTCCTATCCATATTCTAACTTGGTCTATTTTAGTTGAAACCAACGCAGAATAATAGGATCCAAATCCATCATTGGAGGAATTCGTTGTCAACAAATCCCAACAATATCCACCTTGACAACAATTAACCTAATACCTTGCTCCTTCCTTTTGTTCATCACCTTTTCTGCAAGCCAAGATAAGCCAAGCACCACTGCAGCTTCTCTAATAAAATCAGTTTCATGATTTTGCATGTGTGACTTGCATGATTTTGGATTTCCTGAGGGGTCACTCCACCTCCAACATGTCTTCCAAAACTATGTTGTGAGACATATTTAGTGATAGATCTCCTTCTATCCAAGACACCTGTAAAATATACATTAAAATTATCACAGACCATCTCAATGTAACCATTATAGGTGACATTTGTGCTTCTCAAACGCTGAAGCACCCATTTCACTACAGCCCCTGAATCTGTCACATATCTGACAACATCATTAGCATGTGAAACATCTGGTCTTAACCATTTCACCACATACAACAGACCTCCTATTGAAATTCCATGAGACATAACCTTTTCTTCTTTATAGACGGGACCTATGCTTGAAGAAAACTTATAATGGAAAGCAAGAGGGATAAAAATTGGTTTTACAATGTTCATACTGAACTCCAAACACAACTTACCATTACCATCTCTATGTACGCCCATTCCCATAATTTGTTTTGTTTCTCCTTGATCCCTCATCTGAATTATCATGTCCACCTGACTCATTTTCTTACTGATTTTATCCATGCTTCGACTTGCATCGAGCATATCATCATCAAATAACATCAAGCCTATGAATGTACTATAAAATGTATAGTCATTCCTACCCTTTGAAAAATTATGACTCACTATGAAGGATTCAAACCTCTTGTATATTTGATTAGGTACCAATAGGCCATACAATGAATTTTCTAGCATGCAAACAAATTTACCATTGTGATCCTGAATCAACCCTTTTAGTTGTTCCATACATATTATATATCTGTCAATGATGACCTTGTGAGAAGTAGGATCCCACACACAACATCCCTTTATACCACCATCATAACTTGCATAGATATAAAACAAGCAGGAATTCAGAAACAAAGATTTTAAGTCTGGAAATGATTTACCGTTTACCAGTACCTGCAATTCTTTCTTTGTTGTTATGACCTTGATACTTCTGCCATAAACATAAGATACATCTGTCACTTCAGAAGCCACTTCAGTACTCCCTTCCAGCTTATAAAGGTTATCAACCTTTGTTTCCTTCATCACTACTAAACTACCTTTCGATAATGTGAGTGCTCCACCTTGACCTGTATACTTATATCCACAAGAATCCAACACTCCCAATGAAATAAAATTTGATTTAAGCTCAGGTACATATCTAACATCCGTTAATTCCCTAACAATACCATCAAACATCCTGATTCTAATACTGCCAACCCCAACAGTTTTACAGGGAATACCATTTCCCATAAACACTACACCATCATCAATACATTGGTAAGAAATGAACCAATTTCTATGTGAGAACATGTGGTGGGAGGCACCTAAATCTAACTGCCATTCTTCTTGATATTGTAAATTACTAGAAAAAGATAAAACTTGATCAGTCATACCTGAATTTGTTATAGCCAAATTTGGTTCCTTCGTATATTTTTCCTCGGATTCATTTCTCTTCCAGCATTATTTCTTGAGATGTCTTGTTTTGCCATAGTACCAACATTTTTCTTCACTCTTTATGTGTCTTGACTTATATCGAGAAGAACTTCTCTCATTCTTCTCTTTAGTTTGACCTCTGACCAGCATCGCCTCTAAAGTTGAGGTTTCTTGACTAGATTTTCTCCTCATCTCCTCGGCCAACAAAGCTACCACAACAGAGTCATAATCTAAAACATCTATTGAGATAAAGCTAATAAAGGTGACTAGATTGTCCCAAGACTCAGGAAACAAATACAATAGTGTAATAGCCTTATCTTCATCTTCGAATTTAACTTCCATACTAGTCAATTGAACTATAAGGGTATTAAAGGTATTTAAATGGTTAGCAATTTTTGTACCTTCTTTCATCTGCAAACTGTACAATTGTCTCTTCAAGTAGATTATGCTCATCAACAACTTCGTCATATATAGACTTTCCATCTTTCTCCATAAGCCCGATGTTGTATCCTCTCCTACGATATTAAACAGAACATCATCCGCCAGACATAAACAAATGGTACTAAGAGCTTTTACATCCAGATCTTCTCATTCCTCATTTTTCGTAGTCATTGGTTTCTTTGTCTTTCCTACCAATGCTTTTTGCAATCCTTGTTGCACCAGTAAATCCCACATCTTGAGCTTCCAGAGCTCAAAGTTTCTTTTACCGCTGAACTTTTCAACTTCAAACTTCAAACTCTGCATCTTAGGCATTAGCACATAATCTCCTAATACCCACTACTTATAAAACCCTTTTAAATGTGGAGGAATAATATTATGTAGTTTTAAAGGAATCCTTAAATAACAAATAAGATACAAGGTTGAACCAAAAAAGTTTAAACCATAAAGAATTTAAGAAATATAAATTCCTTAAAAGAAACTTTTTCAATACACACATGCATCCACCTTTTTACATATTATATTGAATTCCAAATATAACAAACCTTCATCCCTTTCCACTTTCATAAAAAACCATACCTTCAGCTTTTCAAGAAGAAAAAATCATACGAATGTTTTTAAAGGAGATCAACACTCCTTCACAATGGGTGGGGGAGCACTAGTTTGACGATCAATGCTCCCTGAGTGTGGATGGGGGAGCGCTAGTGCCCCTTGAGTTTGGATGGGGGAGATTCAACGCTCTATTATGCATGAACCAGGTGTGCGGTATTCATGAAAATTTCAATTTCATAAGTGTGAGAGCGTCAACGCACCTCTAATAGTGCCTAGGGAGCATTGATGACTTTGTACTCAATTCAATTTGTGATCTTGCACCACAGATCTGGTTCTCACGGATATCCAACACACCTCTGATAACAATTGTTGGAATTGCAAATACAGAAAACACAATTCAAATATGATGATTAACAATCACACAGATAAGAAACACAAAGATTTCACGTGGTTCACCCAAATGTTGGGCTACGTCCACCAAGCATAGTCATCAGTTGTCTTATTATTTAGATCATGGATATTACAACAGACTTGCAAGTTCTCTCATATCCTCTCACTCAGTCGTATTACCTCTACGAGCTTACATGAATTTATATAAATTTACACAAGAAACTAATTATTAAATGCACTCCTATCCATATTCTAACTTGGTCTATTTTAGTTGCAACCAATGCAGAATAATAGGATCCAAATCCATCCTTGGAGGAATTCGTTGTCACCAAATCCCAACATATATTAGGTCTTCTTACATTGGACTTATTCCTCCTTATTTCTAGGCCTCATTAATATTGAACTTTATTACATGGAAATATATAATTCTACCCACTTGAGGGGTTAGGTAGGTTAGGTTATGCTATGACAAGACATTTTTCCTTTGACATCAATCAATAAATCAATCAATCATTTGAAATCAATCAATCCCTTGACATCAATCAATCCCTTGAAATTAATCAATCAAACCTTTGGCATCAATGAAAACATGATCTAACATTCCCTCCCCCTTAGAAACAACCTTGTCCTCAAGGCTTGAGTTGAGGAAATTGGTGTAGAATGGTAGCAGGCTCACATGTGGAATCTGTCGGAGTTGTATATTTCCATTGAACTAACACTTCCTTAATGGTATGCTTACGAAGACGATGCTCCCGCTGGTCCAAAACTTCCTTCAGTTGGACACACCAACTACACTGAGAGGGGGGGGGGTGAACAATGTAGGGCTCTTTCTCAAACTTTTCCTTCACAAAACTCCTTAGTTAAAAATCACCATTTACTTATTACGTACTGTTATCATTTATAATCAGTTAAGTGTGAACATTCATCAACAACATATATCATCAATAAGTCATCACCACAAGGAATACAAAGAACACAAGATGTATGTACAATTTTCTTTTTATTATGGACTACAGTGTTAGTTCAGATGGATCCTTCTTCATCCAACTCAGGAAGGTTGGTTTGACTTTGGCACTTACTTCCAATCACCTTCTTTAATAAAGAGACATGAAAAACAAGATGGAGCTTAGAATGATTAGGTAAAGCTAACTAATAGGCCACCTGCCCAACGCACTTCAGAACTGTATAAGGACCATAAAATTTGGGTGCCAGTTTTTGACAATGTTCAACCTTGAGTGAACTTTGCTTATAAGGTTGTAGTCGAAGAAATACCTGGCCTCATTCAGAAAATTGTCATTCTGAGAGACCTTGATTGGCTTGTTGCTTCATGTGATTCTAAGCCATGACAAAATTCCATTTGAGGGTACGGAGAATAGCCTCGCGAACTGTAAGTGTTTGGTCAACCGCCTGGACCTTCGATACACCTGGCATGTAGGAGAGAACTGAAGGTGTCTTTGGCCATATACTTCTTCAAAAGGAGTCATGTGAGTAGTTGTATGGTACGAAGTGTTGTACCACCATTCAACTAATGGTAACCATTGAGGCCACTAATTTTTCATTTCAAAGGCAAAACACCTCAAATAAGTCTCCAAACACTTATTGAAGACTTCAGTTTGACCATTAGTATGGGGATGATAGGCGATGCTGAGATGCAATTGGGTTCCCTGGAGTTTGAACAGTTCTTGCCAAAAATTTCTTGTGAAATTTGGATCTCGATCAAAAACAATAGTATGAGGCATGCCATGAAGCTCGAAGATATGATCCATGAAAATTTGAGCCACAGTTGATACTCTAAATGGGTCTTGAAGAGAACATAAACTAGCATATATGGAAAGACAATCTACAACCACCATGATGACGAACGTATTTATTGATTTAGGTAATCCCACAATAAAATCCATAGTGATGTCCCTCCAAATAGCGGGTGGAATTGGAAGTGGTTGGAGTGTGCCTAGAGGTTTGATGGTTTCACCTTTGTTGCATTGACAAACATCACATTATTCTACAAAAGTGTGAACGTCCTTTTTCATACCATCCCAGAAAAAAGAACTTTTGACCCAGTCATAGGTTTTGGTAAACCTTGAATGCCCAGCTGTGGGAGTAGCATGAAGATCAGAAAGCACCATGGATTTAAGTTGTGATTGTTTACTTAAATAAAAACGACCTTTGTAGCGAAGTTCATTGTTGTGCCAAGATTACCCCGGGGAAACTAGAAATTTGGCTTTCAATTGTTGGATCATATGTGATATTTTAGGATCATGTAGCCCTTCTTGGCACACATCTTGGAGCCAATCTGGTACAATGAAGGAGAGGGAAAAAAGGGACCCTTCATCTTCATATTTTTGAGAAAGAGTGTCAGTAACCATATTTTATTTTCCTTTCTTGTAAATAATCTCATAATCATAACCAAAGAGCTTTTTCTCTAAGAAGGAAGGTCGTTGCTCCAGAAAATACTTGAGGTTTTGATGATGTGTCTTGATTTGGAAGTGTTTCCCCAAGAGCTAAGGGCACTAGATATCCACTGCATGCAGAATAGATAACATTTTTATTTTCATATATTGATTGGCCCAAATGGAGTTCGGACAATTGTTTTCTAGTAAAGGCCAAAGGTATGCCTTCTTGCATAAGGATAGCTCCAATTCCTCTACATGAGGCATCACATTCGAGGACAAAGGTTTTTGTGAAATCGGGAAGGGCCAAGACCGGAGTAGTGCACATAGCTACCTTCAAATCTTTAAAATCCTAATCCACTACGAGATTCCAAGTGAAATAATTCTTTTTAAGGAGAGTAGTGAGAGGGGCCACAATCTTCCCATAATTCCAAAAAAACTTGTGTTAATATCCAGTTAAACCCAAAAAACCACACAATCCTTTGATAGTCTTGGGGCGAGTCCAATCCTTCATTGCTTCAATCTTTTTAGGATCCACCCAGACACCAACCTTTCCAACAATATGACCCAAGTACTCTACTTCTGAGGCTCCAAAGGAACATTTAGAGATTTTGAGGAAACTTTGGTGCTGTGAGAGTAGATGGATAATTTGATCCACATGGGAAAGATGAGATTTCCAAGTTTTACTATAGATGAGAATATCATCAAAGAAAACTAAGAAAAAATGACGGAAAAAAGTATAGAAGACATTATTCATGAGGATTTGGAAGGTGGAGGGGGAATTACACAGGCCAAAGGGCATGACCAAAAACTCATAGTGACCCTCATGAGTTCGAAAGGCAGTCTTGGGTATGTCAGCTTCTTGCATACATATTTGGTGGTAGCCCGAATGTAGATCAAGTTTAGTGAAGTATTGAGCACCACTCAGCTCATCCAATAGATCATCAATGATAGGAATGGGAAACTTGTCCTTGACGGTGAGATTATTGAGGGAACGAAAGTCCGGAAACATGCTCCAAGTACCTTCTTTATTAAGTACCATGACCATAGGAGAAGAATAAGGGCTGGTGTTGGGGCGGATAACACCCGCTTGGAGCAATTCCTGCACTATTTTCTCAATTTCATTATTTTGGGAAAATGGGTGATGATAAGGGAGAACATTGGGGGGAAGACTATGAGGAACAAGGGGAATGGAATGATAATGACAAACAAAAGAAGGAGGAAGTCCCTGAGGGGTGGGAAAAACAACTTGATGTTTGGAAAGGATAGCTTGGAGTTCAGGATGTACAAAGGGTGTCTCAACAACTTGAATAGAATGGAGTTGAGGAATGATATCGGAGTGGAATTTCTTAAGGATATTTTCCATACAATGGGAACTAATGATCTCAGGAGAATCAGCTGTGAGACCTTGGAATTGATACCTTTGTCCTTCCTATTGGAATTGCATGGTTAATGCCTTAAAATCCATAAGAATGGGACCCAAAGTGTGTAACCATTCAACACTTAGCACAATGTCACAATCTCCCATGTCAATGGAAAACATATGAATTTTCAGTTGGTAATGTCCAATTTGAAGATGGACATTTTCACAACTCCCGCCACATTTCATGGACCCACCATTGGTTATCATGATTTGAAAATTATTGACAACACGAATATAACAATTGGTTTCCTAGGCAATGCAACGATGAATAAAATTGTGGATGCTACCACTTTCAACAAGGATGGTGACCTTCATATGCTTAATGTAGCCAATTAGATTGAGCGTTTGTGGAGCCGAGAAGCCAGTGAGGGCATGTGAGGAAATAAGTGGATCAATGTGAGGTGTGTTAGCAGGCTCCTGGGTGGCATCAGGAAGGGAGGGTTATTCAACCAAGGGAACTATCACATCCTCTTCATGAGCATCTTTTGAAATGGCCATAAATAGATTTTGTTCCTTACACTTGTGCCCTAGATAGTATTTTTCATCACAATTATAGCAAATACCCTTCAGTTTTCGTTCATCCATTTCAACCCTAGTTATGTTTTGGACCTTGAGGGGAGTGATATGGGTGTTAGGATTAACTGGTCAAGGATGAGGAACAAAAGGGTTTTTTTTGTTCTGGTAAAAAATAACTTTTTGGGCCTCTTTATCACGTTGAGTAGCTTCCAACCAACTTGAAGGGAAATCCATGAGATCCTGGGATCAGATTTCATCCTTGAGACCACTGATAAATCATTCATGGAAGAATGCATCTGACATGCCCTCAGCTCGAAAGGCTAAATTCTCAAACGTAGCGATGAAGTCTTCCACTATGTCGGATTGTTTCAACTTGGTCAAATGACCGAGATAGTGGGTATCAG
>JASDQU010306136.1:94871-114600 GCA_032191745.1 Picea mariana
GACACAAAGAGATTCATTATCACTTTCTGATTCTGTTGACCCCCATAACATTCAACTTCAAAAAAATCTCATGTTAAGGTGGGTCTTACTACACGATCGTTGTAGCTTTCCATACCAGCTGAAGACCTTTGAATTTGTTAGGCCATCAATGCCTACGAGTCATCGACACCTCTTACCGTCATCCTTTACTCAATTCAGAGCAAGTTCACCATTCAAACTATCATCTTCTATTATAAACCACCTCTGAGGGCGCTGCATTTATCTACACCATCATACATCTTCAGTTATAGTCCCACATTTTGTTTTCATAACACGAGCATGGGGCATGCCTGCCTTGTTTGTATACAAATTTTATTTTTTTCTTCCTAGAGAAAGGTTTGGTTCCCACAGTTTTCCCTCTCTCTCCGACGGATCACTCTTGCAGTTCCTCTCTTCACTCTTCCTTACAATGGCACTCTCAACAAAATAAATATTGATGTATTTCACCTATACATATGCTCCTAACCTCACACATCAGGGGGCATCTTTTATCACTGAAAAATCATCCGCAACATTGCACACGATGGTTGAAGAAAAACATTAATGCCAACAACAATTAGTACACCTAAAACATCAAAATCCATCAAAAAGGCATAAAACTATACACTTGGCTCAAAAATTAAAGTGTGCAAATTCACCAAAGGAAGCACACGCAGGCTAACACAACCCTAAGTGCGCACTGTGTGCACAATGCGTGACTGTCTATTATAAAATCCATGCACTTCTCACGAACGATGCATTTATGATTCTTGTTGGCCTCTCAAACACTTCCAGTCTGACCCCCAACACGATTTGACACTCAGATATGAGTGAAATCTAGCTTGGAGGCTGGTCAAGGGCTAGGAAATGCCCTAAAAGGCCCCTTGTTCACACTATGAACCAATTGTATCTTGCCTTGAATAGACACTATAAATATGTGCCATGGGTGTTCTATAAAGATAAGAACTTCAAGGTATTGTTATGCTACAAGAATTCTTCTTGGAGAATCCTCTTTTCTCTTTGAATCATTCAAGCACTATAGGAAGGGCCATTCCGCTCACCTCTTGAGAGGATTGGCACTGTATTTCTTCACTATTGTTACTTGCCATTGCATGAAGAGAAGAGCTCTCTATTAGGGAACTCAAGAGCCCTCCCAAGGAAGAAGAGGGGATTCATAAGTCCCTGCCTTTCTCTACGGTGCTAGCCTATCAATACATTGATCCATTGGTAGCTATATGATTGTGATTTTTGTTTTTTCATGGTTCTAGTTCTTGCAAGCTTCTTTAACATTTATTTCTCTTTGTTTTTAGTTTTATTTCCTTGTTTCATGTGTATTTGGTTATCTAATGATGTAATATTCCAGATATAAAACAATATGCAGAACAAAAATAATTAGCTATAAATGGCAGATAAACAATGATATAACTAGAACAACACCACAATAATACCAGAATAACACCAGAAATAGCACTTTGATTACTGAGAGCATTGTTCACTTGCCTCTTCGAGGGGGAAACCTCTATCAGAGCAAATATCTATTACAATAATATCCAAGACAAAACTTCTCATACCCTCTACTCCTATTTAAACTAAATATATCTATCCAAAAGAACAATCTTGAGGAAGATCCTTCTAGAAGTAGAATCTTCTATTAGGTCTTCTTACATTTGACTTATTCCTCCTTATTGATAGGCCTTAGTAATATTGACCTTTATTACATGGAAATATATTATTCTACCCACTTGAGGGGTTAGGTAGGTCCCTAACATGCCCTCCCCCTTAGAATCAACATTGTCCTCAAGGCTTGAGATGAGGAAATTGTTGCAGAATGTTAGCGGGCTCCCAGGTGGCATCTACTGGAGTTGTATATTTCCACTAAACTAACACTTCCTTGATGGTATGCTGACGAATACGACGCTCTCGCTGGTCCAAAACTGTTTGTGGCTTCATGCAATTATGAGAAATGACCAAATCCTCTTTGAGGGTACAAAGAAAAGCCTCGTGAACTGTAAGTGTTTGGTCAATCGCTTGGACCTTCGATACACCTAGCATGTAGGAGAGAACTAAAGGTGGATTTTGGCCATATACTACTTCAAAAGGAGTCATCCGAGTAGCTGTATGGTAAGAAGTGTTGTACCACCCTTCAACTAATGGTAACCATTGAGACCATTGATTTTTTCTTTCAGAGTCAAAACACCTCAAATAAGCCTCCAAACACTTATTGATGACTTCAATTTGACCATCATTCTGGGATGATAGGCAGTGCTGAGATGCAATTGGGTGCCCTGGAGTCTAAATAGTTCTTGCCAAAAATTGCTGGTGAATGTTTGATCTTAATAAAAAACAATAGAATGATGCATGCCATGAAGCTTGAAGATATGATCCATGAAAGTTGAGCCACAGTTGATGAGGTAAATGGGTGTTGAAGAGCACATAAATGAGCATACTTGGAATACAATACACAACCACCATTATGACATAATTATTTCCTGATTTAGGTAATCCCACAATAAAATCCATAGAGATGTCCCTCCAAATAGCGGGTGGAATCAGAAGCAGTTGGAGTGTGCCAGGAGGTTTGATGGTTTCGCCTTTTTTGTGTTGACAAACATCACATTTTGCTACAAAAATGCGAACATCCTTTTTCATACCATCCTAGAAAAAAAAATGTTTGACCCGGTCATAGGTTTTGGTAAACCTTGAATGCCCAGTTGTGGGAGTAGCATGAATCTCATAAAGCACCATGGATTTAATTTGTGACTCTTTACATAAATACAAACAACCTTTGTAGCGAAGTTCATCATTGTGCCAAGAGTACCCTGGGGAAACTAGAGAGTTGGATTTCAATTGTTGGATCATATGCAGAATTTTAGGATCATGTAGCCATTCTTAGAGCATAAATTGGAGCCAATCTGGTACAACGAAGGAGAGGGAAAAAAGGGACACTTCATCTTTGTATTTTCGAGAAAGAGCATCAACAACCACATTTTCCTTTCCTTTCTTGTAAATGATCTCATAATCATAACCAAAGATCTTAGTTACCCATTTTTGTTGCTTTTGGGAGGAAGGTTGTTGCTCTAGAAAATGCTTGAGGCTTTGATGATCTGTCTTAATTTGGAAGCATTTCCCTAGGAGATAAGGGTGTTAGAGATCCACTGCATGTAGAATAGCCAACATTTCCTTTTCATAGATTTGTTGGCCCAAATGGCGTTCAGACAATTGGTTGCTAGTAGAGGCCAAAGGTCTACCTTCTTGCATAAGGACAACTCCAATTCCTCTACATGAGGCATCACATTCGAGGACAAAGGTTTTTGTGAAATCAGGAAGGGACAAGAACAGAGTAGTACACATAGCTGCCTTCAAAGCTTGAAAATCCTGATCCGCTGTGAGAGTCCAAGTGAAAGAATTCCTTTTAAGGAGAGAAGTGAGAGGGGCCGCAATCTTCCCATAATTTCGAACAAACTTGTGGTAATAGTCGATTAAACCCAAAAAATCATGAAAGCTTTGATAGTCTTGGGGCGAGTCCAAACCTGCATTGATTCAATCTTTTTAGGATCCACCCTGACACCAGCCTTTCCAACAATATGACCCAAAGGCACATTTAGAGTGTTTGAGGAAAAGTTGGTGCTGCGAGAGTAGATGGAGAATTTGATCCACATGGGAAAGATGAGATTGCAAAGTTTTACTATAGATGAGAATATAATCAAAGAAAACTAAGACAAAATGACGAAGAAAAGGATGTAAGACATGATTCATGAGTCTTTGGAAGGTGGAGGGGGCATTACACAGGCCAAATGGCATGACCAAAAAATCATAGTGACCCTCATGAGTTCGAAAGGCAGTCTTGGGTATGTCAACTTCTTGCATACGTATCTGGTGGTAGCCAGAACACAGATCAAGTTTAGTGAAGTACTGAGCACCACTCAACTCATCCAAGAGATCATCAATGACAGGAATGGGGAACTTGTCCTTGATGGTGAACTTATTGAGGGCACAGAAGTCGGGACACATGCGCCAAGTATCTTCTTTCTTAAGTACCATGACCACAGGGGAAGAATACGGGCTGGTACTGGGGCATATAACACCCGCTTGAGACAATTCCTACACTATTTTCTCAATTTCATTCTTTTGGGAAAAGGGGTGAACATTGGGAGGAATAATGTCATGAACAAGGGGAATGGAATGATCGTGAACACCACAAGAAGGAGGAAGTCCCTGAGGGATGGAAAAAACAACTTGATGTTTGGAAAGGATAGATTGGAGGTCAGGATGCACAGAGGGTGTCTCAATGACTTGAATATAATGGAGTTGAGAAATGATATCGAAGTGGCCTTTTTTGAGGAGCTTTTCCATACGATGGGAACTAATGATCTCATGAGAACCAACTGTGAGACCTTGGAATTTATACCTTTGTCCTTCCTATTGGAATTGCATGGTTAATTCCTTAAAATCCATAAGAATGGGATCCAAAGTGCGTAACCATTTAACACCTAGCACAATGTCACAACCTCCCATGTCAATGGCAAACATATGAGATTTCAGTTGGTAATGTCCAATTTGAAGACGAACATTTTCACAATGCCCACCACATTTCATGGACCCACCATTGGCTATCATGATTTGAAAATTATTGACAACACGAATATAACAATTGGTTTTCTGGGCAATGCGACAATGAATAAAATTGTGGGTGCTACCACTGTCAAGAAGGATGATGACCTTCCTGTGATTAATGTAGCCAATGAGCTTGAGCATTTGTGGGGCCGAGAATCTAGTGAGGGCATGCAAGGAAATAAGTGGGTAAACTTCAGGTGGGTCAGCAGGCTCCTGGGTGGCATCGGGAAGGGAGGGTTCTTCAACAAGGGGAAACGTGACATACTCTTCAAGAACATCTTCAAAAATGGCCATAAATAGTTTTTGTTCCTTGCACTTGTGCCCCATAAAATATTTTTCATCACAATTATAACAAATACCCTTCAGTTGACGTTCAACCATTTAAGCCCTAGTTAGTTTCTAGACCTTGAGGGGAGTGATAGGGGGGTTAGGATTAGTGGGTCGAGGGCGAGGAACAAAAGGGGTTTTTTTTGTTCTGGGAAAAACAACTTGTTGGGCCTCTTTAGCACATTGAGTAGCTTCCAACCAAGTTGGAGGGCGAGCCATGAGAACATGGGATCAGATTTCATCCTTGAGACCACTGATAAAGCATTCACAGAAGAACACATCTGACATGCCCTCTGTTCGAAAGACCAAATGCTCAAAATCAGTGATGATGTCTTCCACTGTGCTTGACTGTTTCAACTTGGTCAAATGACCGAGATAGTGGGTATCAGTATCAAAGCGGGCATAGAGCTTAGCAACAAATTGGGTCCATGTAATATACCCTTGATGTGAATTTTTTTTCCATTTCCACCAATGTCAACGTTCAATATCTAGATAGAGGAAAAGATATTAAAGTTTGGCCAACTCTTCAGTAATACCATGTAGAGAAAAATAATGCTCCATTTGACTGAACCAACCCGTAGGATTGGAGCCATCAAATTTATTTACCTCTACGCGGAGAAGATGTGGTTCACGATGAAAGGAGTTGGATTGAAAATGCGGAGACAGAGAGGAATCAACAACATCGGGTTGGTCTGATGAGGAAGGACCCGCAGGGTAGTTCAACAATCGATTGACAACATACTAGAGGGAGGTAAATTGGGTTGTGAGGTTGGCTTCCATGTTGTTAAACTTGTGCTCTAATTTGTCAATGCAGGAATGGGTAGAATCCATCTGAGATGTGATATGTTTGATGGAGACATGTGTTTGATTGATGGAATCTTGGAGTTCTTGGTTGGGAGTGGTGGCCATTTGGAGAGGGGAAGTGTGGGTAAGGAAAAAAAAGGGTGGGTGGGACCACAAAAAAAAGGACTTAGAAGTGATAGGTACCACGAATATCAGTGCATGAAGGGAAATATAATAGAATAGGCGACATAATAGGAAAACTGGGAAGGGGTCGGGTCCACTAAAACACAAAATGAAGTGTATGACTGCAATCAAGGAGAAAAGGGGAATCCAATGAAATAGGTCCCAAATAAGTGTGCTGATGGGACCACTATATTCTTTTTTTACTCTTGCAGAGTTACACTCTGATCTGAAGAATACTACAGTGATGAAATGCCCAAATGCTTAACAGGAAGAAATGTGTAGTAATTTCGCAATCTGAATGCATGAGACATAGTTGCGTGGAAATAGATCTTGTCTGTTTTGTTTTTGTTTCCGTCCCAAGGGTTAGGGTATTCAAGGGTTCTACATACAAGGGTTTTCCCTGTGCTATATCTCTCTGATATATGCGCGGGGTCCAACAATAGTACTCGACCCAATATCTCAAGGTACCAACAAAGGAGGCTAGACCGTGCCCTTAGCCGTACTACCCGACTACCTAGGTACTAGAGAGTATCTTCTCGCGTGCTATTCTCGGTGGCACTATAGTAGTTAGGCAATTGATTGGTTTATCTATGGAGGGCTTCAGGAGATCTAGGCTGATCCGTATACAGGTGCTATCTGATGCGCTACCACTTGAAGGGGTACCAACACGGGTTACAAAAGGTTGCCAATAGATGTGCGCTTAAGTACCACTTGTATTTCCTACGTGTATGAATCCCTGACCGTAATTTTATGCACGTAACGACATATATCTGTAGCTTAAGAACGTCGGAATACGTCTCTACCCTGAAAAAAATTTAACCCACAATTTTCTACTGAGGCAGGTGCTCTGATACCACTTGTAATATTCCAGATATAAAATAGTATGCAGAACAAAAATAATTAGCTAGAAATGGAAGATAAACAATGATATAACCATAACAACACAACAATAATGCAAAAATAATACCAGAATAACATCAGAAAGATCACTTTGATTACTGAGAGAAATGTTCACTTGCCTCTTCGAGGGGGCAACCTCTAGCAGAGCAGAGCTCTATTACAATAATATCCAAGAAAACTTCTCATACCCTCTATTCCTATTTATACTAAATCTATCTATCCAAAAGAACAATCTAGAGGAAGATTCTTCTAGAAGCGGTAGCTTCTATTAGGTATTCTTACATTTGATTTATTCCTCCTTATTGCTAGGCCTTATTAATATTGACCTTTATTACATGGAAATATATTATTCTACCCACTTGATAGGTTAGGTAGGTTAGGTCCCTAAAAAATCAACTCACAAACCTCTGTCTTGTTTAACTGGCTTAACTAGGCAAGTAAGTGTTGTGTTTTTTCTCACCCATCTGACAAAACCAACACAAACACACATATCCAATTTCTCTTCTTGTAATGAAGAAGATCCAAATAAAATTTGGATGAAAATTTGAAAACTGTGCGACCGTTTTCAGAAAAACGGAAATTTTATTGATTTTAAAATGATCATAACTTCACTTCCAAAACTCCGTTTCAGACTATTTGTTTTTTGAAATTGGATATTTTTTTGAGAGGAATTCAAATATCCAATTTTTTTTCTGTAATTTTTTCTCAGAAAATATCAAAATTGAATCTGATGTGCGCGGCTCCGTTTTTGTCTCATGAGATGCATGCATGGTGCATGCATGTTGCTCCTGAGATGCATGTATGACACATGGAAAAGTGTCAACATGTGACCCCTGAGATGCATGCAATATATCTTCCACATGAAATTCAGAAAACAAATTTGAAATGGAGTAGACATCATCTGCAATTAACAGAATACAAATTTGTGCAGATACTTGTGTAGAAGACTCTTGAGAATAAGAGGCTTTATTTAATGATGGTATCTCTTCTGGCTCTATCTTTCCAATCTTCTGAATTCAATCTTCACAATCTTCTTTATTCCTAAATAGAACCTCGAATCTAGTCCATAGTTTGTTTGGAGTTGAGTCTCGTGATTCATCATATACTTGGTGGAGAATTTCAGGAGAAATAGACCAGAAGATACATCCTATGGCCATATCTTATCTATTGAGAAAGTCATTTTTCTCATCGGTGGAATCAAGATATACTTCCATTGCCATAGTTATTTGGTGCAAGCCTATGCATCTGAGCTGAAACAAAATTTTTGGCTTCCACTCCAAATAGTTATGAGGCGTGAGAAGTATTGCCGATGAATAATCCATCTTTTCTGCGTTCTTCAATCTTTAATACCTACAAAAAGAGTCTGGTGTGTCTTTTTCCAAGCAATCCATTGGCTTTGATACCATGTAAATGTGGATGAACCAGCACAGATAATATCTAGCTAGCAAAGGACATACATAGTTTGCAGAAAAATCAGAGAAGACAAAAACAAGAGTGAGAGAGAGAATCAAAGAAAAGTATTAACTCCATTCCACACTCAAAGAGTGAATAATTTACAATATATATAGGCTACATGAGTAACTAATGCACCATAATAGTGATCTAGAGAGATCTATATGCACTAACAAATATTGGAGTGAACTGCCACCCAGTCCTAGTTAACTGATCCATGCAATCATCAATCAATTGAGTCACAACTTCCACTAGTCTAACTAAGTGTAACTGAGTGTAAATGACTCTAAAATGAAGAGGAACATCCTATTTTGTAGGGGAATATTCTCTAGAGAGAATATTCTCATCTAAGGAAGAGTTCTCAACATTGGACTGTAAAACTTAGGAAAATAATTATAGGTGAGTGTGTAATATCTCCAACAAGTTCAACATGTTGACGGCCAAAAGCGCAACGCAGGGTACCTGCATGCAAATTGGTTGCAATGCCTTTTTATTTATGAATAATTAATAAGATATTAAATAGGTGGGACCTCGTGTGTGAATATGAAGGAAGGATGACTCATTTTCCTTGCTCATGACTTGGTTGCAAATTGAATTGTACAGTTTATTGTCTCTATATTAATCTTGGAAACAAATGAGCAAACGACAATTTTTATAGGGGATGTGATTAAAAGAGAAATGGTATTGTTTTGATGGCTATCATAAGTTTTATTCTACTGCACTCAATTTAAATGGAGATCTAACCTCAGGCTTGAAGTAGTAGATGATAATGGTATTGTGGATTTATTGTTAAAAGGGTTATGTGCCATTGTTTAAAGTTTAAAATTTAAAAGTTGGGGACATGATCTCCATAGCAAGTGTTGACATATATTATATTGGTGCTCAAAAGTTGGCGCACACATTAAGTTTGGAAACATAGCAAGGGTGGCGTATCCGACTTGCATCAAATTGATATGGCTATGGTGGATTACACGTTGTATGGCTATCTCGCTTGTACTGGCTATAGGTGATGGAGTAAATGTGGATACGATGTGTAGTAATTGCATGTCACTCTAACCTACCTCAATGGTCTCCACCCCTTGCTATTTTGCATTTGGTCATTTTTTTGGGGGTTGTTTTTGCATCTGTGTTGCTCGAGCTTGAAAGAAATAATTGTGTTTGGTTGACTTTCCTTGGCACTTTGCATCCAGGTATGAATGTTCTTGCTACTCCATCCATGAATTATTGCTCTGCTCATCAATTTAATCAAAAGTTAGATCTTGCATTCACTTACATTCTGTGTTTTTTCCAAAGTTTATGGCATGTGATTTTTCAACTGTGTAATGGTTTTCGAATGAAGTACATATTTGTTGGCGTTTGTGTGCAAACTAATTCACAGTTGAATATCTCTCTCTGTTGAATGAAATTATGGTTGCTCTGTTTCTTTACCTATGGGAAATATTTGTGGTGGAAGTGATTTAGGTCTACCTTGTCTTTGGTTGTTTGGTGTTTTCTTGGCTTTTTGATAAAATGGTGTTATTTCTCTCCTATGGACTATTCGAAAACCCTGTCTGTCAATTATTTATATGTATCATGGATATTTTTGATCGCGACCTCCATAAGAGGTATTTTGGCTAAACCCTTGAGGTGTTTACTTTCTGCTCTCCCATACCTCATTGCTGCTGATGAATGGTATTTCCAAACCCCGGACTTGAATAGTTGTGTAAGGGTAGCCAACCCATCATTTGATAGGGGCATTGTTCGCATATTTTTTGTCATGGGGTTTTTTCGATTTGTTTACTTGATGATGTTAGAGTTAATACCAAGCCCAATTATTTATAAACATAGTCTGCTATGTGACATTATTGAAGTTTTGACAAGCATCGTAAGACAAGTGTTTAAGAGATATGGCTGTGTTGTGTTATCATACTGGAGGTGGTCGATTTTTATGGATATAATACCTCTGTTGACAAATTATATATGTGTAAAATGAACTCTGTGAACAACAATAAAAGTGAATTATGGAAGATCTGTGATTTAAAATCTCAGTTTAATTTTGTGTTACCCAAGGGGGTCCCTTTTGGTTGATATTGGGAAACCCTGTAGTGGTTAAGGAATACCGATTGCAATATTTTCGACCCAATTTGTCCATACATTGACGGTTAGTGTTGGTTGTTGGACTACTGCGCTTTCTTGGCCCTACTGTGTGCATGCTGTGTTATGCCATAACTGTTGAAATGTTTCTTGGGCAATCATTTATTAATGAATTCTTTAAAATGTAATTTCAAAATGCATAGTGAACAATAGTGGAGTTTGAACGACAGTATTGGATTTTCAAAACAAATTATTCTATTTTGATTTTGAAACAAGAAAGTGTTTGGAAATTTTGTTGCTATGACGATGGAATTGTTTTGTATGGATAATGATAGAACAATGACCATTTGGTTCCATTTCATTGTATCATTTTTCGCACATTACATTCCCTTCGTTTTCCCACATACACTTTTATCACTCCATGTTCTATTATTAAGCATTTGAAAGAAGAGATCTGTATGAAAACAAAAGGGATGTGTATGGAGTTTAGTTGACGACTGATGTTTGAGAGTTGGATCTATACACAGTTCGATTATTTTGGTGAAGGCTTGAACAATATCCTTGTATCTTGTCCCGCCCATACTACCATCTTTCATACATTACAAACCCCTCATATTCTCAATGACCCTATCACTCCCTGTTCAGATGGAAATTGATTGATGAAGTTGTTTTATGGATGGATTGCATGTGTTATGTGGTGAATAATAGAGCCAAATTTCGATTTTATTTAGGTAAAGTTTCAAGATGGATTATTAATATTTTTTCATGATTCATTGAATATTGCTACAAGATGAGATTTTTCAGCAGGGGCAGTAATGGTAGAGGTAACAAAGGCAGGGGAAATTGGCAGCAAGGTCATAGAAGACCTCGGTTCTCTATACATTTTGATGTTGACCCTCAGGAATTGAACCATCTTTTCCAAGCTGTTTTCTTCAACCTAGTAGGCCAAGGAATATTTTAGTCCTGACCAGAAATACCTCCCTTCCAAGCACATCAAAATGTTCCTGGCATTCCAGTCCCTCCTCATGTATCAATGTGATCAGAACCAAGCACCAACGATGGATGGCAAAAGATTGTCCACCCGTCCATTGTCCACCACCACAGTTGGCATAATGCATCATTTCCATCACCCCCTCCACCACCAAAAACCAAAGTTTCCCAAGATGAGCCTTTTGTCTCACTTGTGCAGTCATCACATGCCAATAAAATATTAAAAACAGATGTCCCTGAGCCTGTGCAGGACAAAGGAAAGGGAATAACCACTCACTCCAGCTCATCCAAAGATTCTGCCAAGTTAGTTTCGTCTCGCCTTCATATTAAGGATGTCTGTTCTCATTTAATTAGTGCAATTAAGCCTCAAGGCTCTAACCAGTCAAAGGCTTCCATAGAAGAGTCAAAAGGGGACAACAACGAGAAGAGGCATACTGCCTCACATAGTAAATATGGATTTTGATGATTGAAGTTGTTTTATATGCTGAAGACAGTGTTGATGCTTAAATTCACAACGATGAATACTGCTCGCAAATGATTGCTAAGCTCTATTATCGATTTATTTATAATAATAATAATAAACTAGTAGGTGGGACCCCCTTGTAGATTAGTGGCACTATGATGGATGTGTTACACTCATATTTGGTTTGTTGTTATAATGATGCCAACATAGTCTTCTATAGTTGATGATTCAAGTCATGGTTTTATTCATCATGGCAACATAAGATGGTTGGTTAAATGTGTTCTTACTAGATGGTTTTGATGGTCACTTGCAACTCATGGCAGTACTATGGATAAAAGGATCATTTTTTACAGGTGTTATGTTTATGCATTAAACATTGATTAATTATTTTATATATGATCTTATGCAAAAGGATAATGTGATGATGTGAGAGCTTAAACAAAAAACAAAGGAGATTATATACAAACCTTAAGGTATATATGATTGACACAAATGAAGGGTGATGGACCTAGCTTCTAGACTTATGCACTTGATTAAAGGATTATTTGTGAGGAATATAGCATATGGTTGTTGTTAATGTTTTGACACGACTTGGGGTGGCTCACTATGCAATGGATATAACAATGAATGTTGTTTGAATTAATGGTTGATGTTATGGTGTATGGGTTGGATTGTACGTTGAATTGAATAGGGCTGGGGGAGGAAGAAACGTGCATTTATTGCATGTCACTCAAACAACCCTCGAGCTCGTCACCCTAGCAACACTTGCATTTTTTTTTTCGGCCCTGGTGGTTGTGGAGACTCCACTATTTCTGGTTGTGAAAGGAAAATACAGTCCAATTCTTCCCACAAATGAGTTTTTACAGGTATGGTTCCTTTACTTTCCATCCATGATGGTCCCTCTATGTTATGAATCGATTTTTTGGCTCATGATTGCATGAGGTCTGTGTTTTTCTTAAGTTTTGACTGTGTATCAGTGCTGTGCTTATGGTTTCTCTATGAATACTCTGGACTATTGGCGATTTAAGGAAAAGGAATGGATTTTATTGCTATGTGTAACCTGTGCATTGGTTTATTGGTTTAAAACATGTCAGTCAGCTTGGGGTTTTACTCTGGTTCTCTGTGGAAAATTACGATAATGGTGTAACAAGCTCCAAGTTTTGGTGAGTGGGTTCTAATACCAGTCTTGGTGTTGATTTTTGGTCACTCCTTTCCTCTCGGTCATGGTTATGTCTCATTCCTCCTGGTTGCAATGCAACTGTTGAGAGTTTCACTGTTCTTGCTTTGTTTTGGCCGAGCCTCAAGCTATTGTTTGTTATGGAATTTACTTCACTGTCACTGTTACTGGGAAGCATTGCACAGTCTGGTCTTGGGCATCACCCAGTTCTTTAAATGGAAGTTCATATATGTGTTTGGTTGGCCATAGGTCGTGCTCAGGTATTCTTCCACAATGTTTTTAAGCGTTCGCTCCTCTCATATTTGTTGTAGTGGCTGACTAATATGTTAGTAGCCCTCACTGCCAAGATTTTAAAAAGGTTATAAGCATCCGTGGTGAATGTGGAAAGGGCACGAGCTCTCTATTTCTATAAAGAATACTCCTTGATTACTTCTATGTTACAACTTGTTTTTTAAAAAAAGGACGAGCTCTCTGTGTTTTCAAAGACTCTCCCTTGATTGAGCCATCTCTTGTACCACTTTGCAATAAAGTTTTAAAAAAAGCACAAAATGTCTGTGTCTCAGAGACTATCTCCTGTGGTCAAGCTATTTTCTCTTACCTCCATTGCTATGTTAAACCCTAACACGATCTTGGTCCCAACAAGGTTTAAAAGGCACCTGTGTGTGATTGGTCCATTGAGCACGTCTTGGTTCTGTTCTCTCGGGCATGTCTTGGTTCTGTTCTCCTCAGGCAATATTTGACTTTGTCTTTTGTTGGGCATTTTCTTTTGAAGGAAGTATGTACATGTTTAATGTACATGAATCTCAGGCTCAGAGTTACATGATTTTTGGTTAAATGCTATTGTCGAATCAAGACTTGTGTTGATTATATGAATGACCACCTGTGTGTGATTGAATAGAGGCCCGATTATGAGTTTTGATGACAATGGATTGTGTCAATCAGTGTTGGAAATTTGATAGTTGGAGGTTAATATTGGGCTTGTTCTTACTTGAGTTTAAGAAATAAATAGTTGGATGTGGATGGCTGGAATCACTGTGCATATTTTTGTTTTGTTTTAAAAGGGAAACAATTTAGCATTGGAATATAAAAGACTGTGGGTCGATGGGTTATAATATTATTATGAATTTGACAATGATTTTATTATGATGTTTCCTAGATATTGTATACGATGCAAAAGATGCTATAATTGAAGTATTCTGGGCATATGCATTGTCTCTTATTTGAAGTCAGCAAGCATTCTGTCTATAATTAAGGGACAGTTAAATGTTTTTGGTTTTGAAGTGAATGCTAATTGGATTGTGGGTCTGAACAAAGTTATGGTGGTTGTTTGATTTTTTTTTTATGAACAATATCTGTATTATTCCCTCTCATGCTGTCACTTTTTCGCTCATTATACCCGCCTCACGATCCTAATTTCATTTTTATATGCCCTGTTCTATAAAATAAATTAAAACTATGTATGGAAGTGACAAAAGATATGACACAGAAATAGGTGGCAACTGATATTTTTTGTATTGATTGCATAGTTAATTATTTAATGAATTGTTGAAGAGTACTCGTGTTTTAATTCCATGTCATGCTACCATTTTTTCACTCATTACAATCCCTCCAATTGTCCCATGAACCCTATTTCACCCCCTCCTCACTAGGAAATTATTAAATAATTTATTATGGATTGAATTGAATGAGTCTTATGTCAATTTCCAAGCCAAACTTTGTTTCATATTAACATAATGTGATGTATGGTCTGTTAAGGGCTAGTTACTAATGAATTGCTACATACATGATGAGTGTCTTGAACAGAGGTAGTCATGGCAGGAACAACAAAGAAAGAAGTAACTGGAATAGAGGGCCTAGAAGGCCTATATTCTCAATTCATTTTGATGCTGATCCCCATGAGTTGAACCAAATGTTTCAAGCTGGGTTCTTTAATTGGATTGGGAAAGGGATAGTTCAGCCTAGACTAGAGAGGCCTCCCTTCCAGCCTCAAAATATCCTTGGTATTCCCGTGCCTCCTCATGTATCCATGCAACCAAAAGTTCTTGAAAATGATGGATGGTAGGAGATTGTCAATTTGGCGGTCTCCCACCATTGTGGCTGGCCCAACTTGTCATTGCCTTCTCCTCCTCCACCTGTAAATCCTAATGCTCAAATTGCCCCTGTACATTCACTTGTTCAATCCTCTCATTCTAGCAAATGACTTAAAACTAATGGTCTTCATGTACAAGACAAAGGTAAAGCTGCTGCCTCCCCCTCATCTCCTTCAAATGACTCATCAAAATCAGTGTCCTCTTGTATGCATTTGAAGGACGATTGCTCCCATGTTATTAGTGAGATTAAGCCTCAAGGTTTGAATCAACCTAAGAAAAATTTTGGGAAGTCCAAAGGGGACAACCGTGACAGAAGAAGGATTGCCTTTCAAAGTGGCAAATATGGATTTTAATTTATGTGTTATGATTGAGTTGTTGAAAACAATGGTCTGCAGAAAGTTTTGGACAACAAGCTATTTCTTTGGGATAATGTGGTTATTACATGTTTTGGATATGATTTGAATTATTTCTGATATTTAATATTCAAATTTTGGAAATATTTATGGGAGCTACAAGGAGGCATGTGTTTAAATGGTTATCTAATTGTTTTTATTTTTGTAAAGAATAAAAAAGGGAGTCACAAGGGGTCCCACCTACTTAGTTATTATTAAATAAAGACCATTAACTATTATTATTATTATTACTACTTCCCTAAACTAAAATTAGTTGAGTTTAATTAACTTAGCTAAAGGAAGCAGGTGAACTACTTCAACTGATTTGGAATGCATAAAAGCTAAATGAGAAGGAAGAACAAGGGGAGAATAGAAGGAGAAAGCAATACTAAGGTTTTCTCTTTTGTTTTCATGAGATAGTTCAGTTTTCATTCATTCTTCAGTTCATTAAAGGCCTAATTCTCTTTTTGACAACATGGTCCTATTTTAGACAACAATGTTCAAAGCTGAACCATATCATTTAGATGCTTGTTTCAGAGGTGTTGATCTATCTTTGATAGTCTGTGTATACTTGTCTGTTTATGGATTAAGTTTCATGACTGATAAAGGATATTGTGCAGAGTCAAGTTGGAAGCAGTTTGTGGCAAGTTGATCCAGATTTTAAAGTTCAGTTTTTACTTCTTGTCAGAGTCCTTTTGTATGGTTTTCATTGGGGATATATAAATTTGACTTTGGTCCATGCCCTCACAGGGATTTTGTAAAGAGAAAGATACTTTGATTTCTTGGAATGAAATAAAGCAATTTCTATTATGTCTCATTTTTGTGTATCTGTGACTTGGTTACTTTTTCTTTTGATCTCCACATTTGCTTTATGTAATCTGTATATTTTCTGAAAATTATATAAAAAATTCATATTTCGCAACAATATTTTCATTTAAAAAATTAGCCTAAGCCCTTGTAATTAATACTTGTGGATTGGGAAATACTTTTTGAGGCTATAAAACATAGGGTGATATTCTTGACTATCTTGTCTTAGCCAGACAGGATTTGAAAATGCTTGAGTAAGATAAATCATATTTTTTCCTCGAGACAATATTTTTATTTTGATAAAGTTTTGAACAAGAAGCATATATTTGGCACTATTTTAGACAACAACATTCATTTGATCTTTTTTTTATTAGACAACTTGGACATGATGCTATTTTTGGGGACATGTTTATATTACATTTTGTTGATAATTATTATTTGAGTATATATATGAAGTGAGAGTTTAAAGGATATGTTTTTGAATTAAATGATTTGGATTTTTGTTATGATAAAAGGAAATAAATGGGAGTCACAAGGGGTCCCACCTATTTAGTTATCATTTAAGACCCTTATTTATATACTATTATTATTTATTTGTCTCAAACCAATTAGTTAAGTTCATTTGACTTAACTAAAGAAAGGTAGTTCAACTACCATAACTTATTGAGGAAGATTAAAAGATCAATCAAATGAAGAGACAAAGAAGGAGAGAATATAAAGAGAACTACAACCATAAGGGTCTTATTGAAGGCAACAAGATTCAAAAACTGAATCACATGTTTCAACAACTTGTTTTAAAGGTGTATGGTTTATCTTTGATAGTCTGTGTATTATTGTTTGTGCATGAATTGAGTTTCATGACTAATAAAGAATATCTTGGAGAGTCAAGTGACAACATTTTGTAGTAGGATGATCCAAATATTTAGCTTTGGTTTTCTCCTTGAATGTCAAAATATTTTTGTATGGTGCCCATCGAAGGCTTCTAAATTTGATTTTGGTCCCTACCCTCGCAGGGATTTGTAGAGATAATTCAGTTTTGTATCTCATAATGAAATAAACAAAAAATTAGATTACTCTTTCAATCTCACACATGTGTTTTAATGATCTGGTTCATTCTTTTGCTTTGATCTCCATATATACATTTGTATATTTTTTGTACACATTCATGTAACTTTGGTTAAAGTTTACTTCTTTTTAATTGACATATATAACACATATAAACCATCCTTTGTCCTTTGTAATTAATACTTGTGGATTAAGCGATTGTTTTTGAGGATATAAACCCCAGGTAACATTCCCAACTATCTTGTTTTAGTTCGGAAAGATACGAAAATGCTTGAGTAAGGTTTTCCATACCTTTTCCTCAACACAACATACATAGTAGTGTAAGAAACCAAAATATTTCCATACACAATACTCTTCACACATATTGTTCACCATGTTATATATCGACCCATAGAGCCATCTTATATAGCACCAAGATGTACCCAACTACCTTGAATGAGGAAGATGAGGTCCACATAGATTGGTTAGGGTGCATAAAAAACTTCTTAATTTTTTCCTTGTTTTGCATACTAGCCAATCGTTCTGTTCTAACTACTTGACCAATTGAATGCTTAGTTGACCATCTAGTCGATCTCTTAGTCAACCACTCAATTGACCTCTTAGTCGACTGAATATCTCTAGATGATTAGGGGTGTGATGAATTTGCATAATTTTTGTTTAAACATCTTGTTTTCACAAAAATACAGAATTAAAAAAAAAACAAATTGCTCAAATAAGAGGTTGGACAAAGAAATATGGTAGTTTTAAAATCGACTTTTTTTAGGGCTTTTACATATATTGTAGATCATATATATTTCGATGGAGCACCTATATTTTAGCTAGAAAAACAATGTTTGATAGAGGGATTCCAAGGCTTCAATTTGGTATATGATATGATATATTTCCAATCAATATTTAGAGTGCTACAACCATAGCAAATGGCCGCCCGCAAACCATAGCCGCCAAAGGAGATTTATTGAAAGTAACATACTTCTAAAAAATCCTAGCTCTCATACTTATAGTAGAATATTTCATTTAACATGGATATATTAGTCCCCATCATTGAGGCATATCCAGGTTTATATGCAAATTATGTGGGAGTATCCCTTCTTGGAAATTTTCTTGAATTTTCTATGGAGTATGAAGAACATAACAAGAAGTGGTTACTTGAAGTTGAAGAAATTTGTAAGGCATAACAAGATCATTCATACCTTGAAGCAATCCATACACAACTACTTCTTCTAGATAAATAAGTACAAAAACTGTAAGAAGCATGTGAAGCAACCAAAGAATGAAACTTTGGACACATATTGAAGATGAGTATACAAGAGACATATCTGGCTAGTGTGATTTAGAGGAGGTTTACACGAAATGGTAAATGGATATTTTTCATTTATGGGAAGACAACTACTTCTAGCTTCTCTTTGATGCACATACCCCTTCATATGAAAAGAACATCATTGAGGCGTATATTATTTCGAGAAGAAGATTGAATGTTTATATGATGAAGGAATAACAATAAATATCCAAGGGGATACAACTTTTGTAGCAGAAAGACATATATCTACTATTAAAGCCAAGTATAGTGTGTGAAAAGGTTGAAAATATTATCTTGTTCACATTGATGAAGTGATAGGTGAATTGAGCACTAAGGCAGATCAATTACCTATGGTAAAATAATGCATGGATGTTTTTTGGAAGAATTACCTAGTTTACCACTGACAAGAGAAGTAAATTATAAAATTGATCTTGTGCTTGAGCAATCCCAATATCTAAGGCATTGTACCAATTGGGAACTAATGAGATTAGAAAGCTCAAGATGCAATTGTAGGAGTTATCAAATAAAGTATTTATTCGACCATGTGTATCCCCTTGGGGTGCACTAGTGTTATTTGTTAAAACGAAGAATGGTATTTTTCACATGTAGAGCAACTACCAATTATTGAAGAAAGTCACAATTAAGAATCAATATTTGTTGCCTAGGATTTATGATTTATTTGAACAACTCAAATGAGTGAATGTATTTTCGAGATTGGATCTATGATCAAGGTATCATTACATTAATATGGAAGAGGTAGACATTTGTAAGGCTACCATAAAAACCTAGTAACGACATTATGAGTTATTGGTAATACCTTTTGGATTAAGCAATGCATCGATTGTATTCATGAGATTAATGAATGATGTGTTCCAGATGTACTTGGAGAAATTGTCTTTGTCTTTTTTGGTGAAATTTTGATTTAATCTTAGAATGAAGAAGAGCAAGAAGAGCATCTTAGGATAGTCTTGTAAGATTTGTAGGAGCATAAGTTATACATCAATCTTAGTAAATTTTATTTTTTCAAGGAAGAGATTCAATATCTAGGACATGTTATATAAGAAGAAGGATTCAAAGTGGATCCTAAGAAGATTAAGG
>JASDQU010306137.1:48261-60796 GCA_032191745.1 Picea mariana
TGTGTGTGTGTGTGTGTGTGTGTGTATTTATAAATGGTTTCTGGGTGGAATCGTCATGATATGTGTATGCACTCATCTCTTTGTGAACTTATGCTTCCGAGTGATAGTCTGTATGCCCAAGCTTAGCTCTTGAGGCTTCTTAGGACATAATCCTGTAAGATGATCGAGATAGCGATATCATGTCGATATGAACCTGTCTGTCTGAAGAAGATACCTCTCTCAGATTCCTTGTTGTGCGTCTGGGACTCCAGGCCCAGGCCCTTAACCATTCCATGATAAAGCTCAGGAAGGATGGTGAAGTTCAAGCCTTGATAGGGGAGGTCTCTTTGTTTGGAAGATGAATGGACGAGATCCGTTCGAGAGGACCCATATGATCAATACCTAGTAACCTTTTTCTAAGACTAAGGAAGCTAAGTCCTTCTGACTTTGGAGCTCCGCAAGTTCGGGAATTCGAAGTATTGTCAGCCCTCATAGTCATAAACCGATCAAAGACGATCGAGAGTTATGGTTACCCGTAAGGTTTATCGACGTTAGGTGGTTAGGTGAACTTGTCTGACCAACTAGACCGGGATTCGAAACTCTAAAGACCGGAGCCGCGAAGGACCCAGAACCGTAGATCAAGGGACCCTTCGGGTTCCTTCCCAGCCATCGATACACCGGGGATGCATGGCGCTAGTCCTTGGAGTGCGGAGATAGGGCACTTCGGGAGATAGGAGGAGTTTGCATTACAACACTCCCAAATGTCGAATCCTCAAGGCAACCAAAGTCGTAAATCTATAAATCTACGTGGTTGGATATCGACCGTGAGATCTGAGGAATGTTAGAAGCATGTCAGTCTGGTGGTGATGTAGTGTAGTGACGCCCCCAAGGAGATGTGGACCCCATCTTGACGCACCATGTGTCACTTGGAATCGTGTGTGTCACATGCCCTATGGGTCATTGGAACGTAACACGTGTCACCTTGACCCCTTCTACGTGTCCCTTCCCGATACGTGTCCGCCTAGCCAACGTGGTTGGTGAAGTGATTGAGACTCTGGGACTTCAAGACTCCTGAGTATCTAGCATATAGTATGGTAGAGAGACTGAATGACCCGAAGGCCGGAGCCACGTGGTGAGCTTATGGGATTTCGGAGGTTCGGAACTCTAGGTGGTCTCGTGTGTAGATAATAAAGAGGCGTGAAGCATCGAAGTGCCAATTCCCTCCACAAATGACATAGGAGAAAGAGAGTAAGTCCAGTCATGGGATTGGACTGTGGATGGTCTTCCACCGTAGAGCAAGGAACTTGGAAATAGTACGGTTGAGGTAGATCCACATGGGTGCCATGTGGCCCTCAAAAAATGAATGCCTGAAGAACTTCGGGAGATATATCTGTCGGTTCCGGGCTTGGTTTTGAGCATGAAGACCGTGGTTGGAAAACTATGGATGAGTAGAGTGCGGTAGAAACCCCGAATGAAGGGTTTGATCATTTAAAGNTGGGACTCCAGGCCCAAGCCCTTAACCATTTCATGATAAAGCTCAGGAAGGATGGTGAAGTTCAAGCCTTGATAGGGGAGGTCTCTTTGTTTGGAAGATGAACAGACGAGATCCGTTCGAGAGGACCCATATGATCAATACCTAGTAACCTTTTTCTAAGACTAAGGAAGCTAAGTCCTTCTGACTTCGGAGCTCCGCAAGTTTGGGACTTCAAAGTATTGTCAGCCCTCATAGTCATAAACCGGTCAAAGACGATCGAGAGTTACGGTTACCCGTAAGGTTTATCGGTGTTAGGTGGTTAGGTGAACCTGTCTGACCAACTAGACTGGGATTCGAAACTCTAAAGACCGGAGTCGCGAAGGACCCAGAACCGTAGATCAAGGGACCCTTCGGGTTCCTTCCCAGCCATCGATACACCAGGGATGCATGGCGCTAGTCCTTGGAGTGCGGAGATAGGGCACTTCAGGAGATAGGAGGAGTTTACATTACAACACTCCCAAATGTCGAATCCTCGAGGTAACCAAAGTCGTAAATCTATAAATCTACGTGGTTGGATATCGACCGTGAGATCTGAGGAATGTTAGAAGCATGGCAGTCTGGTGGTGATGTAGTGTAGTGACGCCCCCAAGGAGATGTGGACCCCAGCTTGACGCACCATGTGTCACTTGGAATCGTGTGTGTCACATGCCCTATGGGTCGTTGGAACGTAACACGTGTCACCTTGACCCCTCCTACGTGTCCCTTCCCGATACGTGTCCGCCTAGCCAACGTGGTTGGTGAAGTGACCGGGACTCTGGGACTTCGAGACTCCTGAGTATCTAGCATATAGTATGGTAGAGAGACCGAATGACCCGAAGGCCGGAGCCACATGGTGAGCTTACGGGATTTCGGAGGTTCGGAACTCCGAGCGGTCTCGTGTGTAGATAATAAAGAGGCGTGAAGAACCGAAGCGCCAATTCCCTCCACAACTGACATAGGAGAAAGAGAGTAAGTCCAGTCATGGGATTGGACTGTGGATGGTCTTCCACCCTAGAGCAAGGAACTTGGAAATAGTACAGTTGAGGTAGATCCACGTGGGTGCCATGTGGCCCTCATAAAATGAATTCCTGAAGAACTTCGGGATATATATCTGTCGGTTCCGCGCTTGGTTTTGAGCACGAAGACCATGGTTGGAAAACTATGGATGAGTAGAGTGCGGTAGAAACCCCGAATGAAGGGTTTGATCATTTAAAGAGAACAAAATTTTGAGGCCCCATCCCTAGGAAAGCCACTCGGGGGTCGGGTGTGTTACAGAAGGTATCACTTCAAGAAGAAGACCCATCTACATAAGGAGTCTCACTCCCCAAATAGATTCATCCATAAAGAATCTCACCCTCCAAGGAGATTCCAGAAGTTTCAGAAAAGTCAAAGAAGAGAAAAAGATTTCTCATACTACCAATGTTACCATTGTCACAAGATGGGACATATTGCTAAGAATTGTCCAGCTAGAAGAGAAGAATACAAGAAGAGAAACAAAAGGCACCATGCCCATACAGTTGAAGATGAAGAGCCACCCACAAAGATGATTAAAGAAAATATTGAAGACTATGTCTTAATCTCTGCCCTCTCAGGATCAGTGTCACCTCGTGAGGATACTTGGCTCATAAATAGTGGTGCTTCCAAGCATATGACAGGTCAGAGAAACATTCTCTCTAGCCTTATAGAAAAGAAATTTCCCCAGAAAGTTACACTTGGAGATGATTACCAATACCCTATCAAAGGAGTGGGAGAGTCCAATTACAAACTTGATTTAGGGACCCCAATGAAGATGAAGGATGTACTATATGTACCAAGTTTGATGAAGAATTTTCTTTATATCTTAGATTCAAACAAGAAATGCTTCAGGGTTACATTCATAGATGGTGAAGTTCTCATGTGGCATAAAGGAAAAACCATAGAAGATGCAATTGTTATTGGAACAGAAGAAGGTGGCATGTATAAATTAAAAGTTCACTCAAATGCATCCTTGATTCAGTCCACTGAGATTCTGTGTGAACTTTGGCATATAAGACTATCTCACATCAACTACAAGGCCTTATCATATGTGAGCAAGGCAGTTACAGGTCTACCATATTTCAAGTTTGACCATGAAGGTGTGTGCAATGGATGTGCACAAGGAAAGAACATCAAGAATCCTTTCCCGAAGAGCAATAGTAAAGTAGGATGAGTCTTGGAGCTCATCCACTCAGATGTATGTGGCCCAATGCCATCCACCTCTCTTAGTGGGTATCTATACTATGTATCATTTATTGATGACTATTCTCGCAAGACTTGGGTTTACTTCTTGAAATCAAAAGATGAAGTGTTTGGGAAATTAAAGGAATTCAAAGCCTTGATAGAGAATCTTGCTGAAAGAAAAATAAAGATACTCAGGTTAGATAATGGAGGAGAATACACTTCAAAAGATTTTGTAATATTTTGCAGTGATTATGGGATTAAGAGGGAGCTCACCACTCTCTATAATCCTAAAAAAAATGGTGTAGCAGAAATAAATAACAGAACTATAATGGAAACAATGAAGACTATGATCCATGATCAAGATCTTCCACTGCACTTATGGGAAGAAGCAACAAGAACAACAATGTATGTAAAAACAAATTATCCCATAGTGCACTTGGGTTCAAAACCCCCGAAGAAATGTTCTCCGGAAATAAGCCAGAAGTAAGCCATCTCAAAATATTTGGTTGTCCAGTGTTTTTACACATTCCGGAAGAGAAGAGAACCAAGTTGGAACCTTCAAGAAAGAAGGGAATATTTGTTGGATACTGTGAGGTCTCTAAGGCCTTCATAATTTACATACCAGGTTACCATCATATTGAGATTAGTAGAGATGTAACCTTTGATGAAGATGCAGCACTCAAGAAATCAAGGAGATCCTAGCTTGAATAAGTATATGAACAAGAACCTGTAGCTCCCAGAGTTGCAGAACCAGTAAGGGAAGTCACAGTTTCCCCCGATGATGAGATTCATGAAGATAATGATATGATAGAATCTCAAGAACCTCCCTAGATGATGATCTCTCACAAGAGAAAGCCAGCTTGGGCAAGGGAACTTATTCAAGATGGAGAGAAGTATGGTGCCCCATAAGGAACCATGAGAAAAGTCAAGAAACCTAATCCATTCTCCAGTCATATGGCTTTGATGTGTGATCTCATAGAGAAGAAGCCTACTTGCTTTGAAGAAGCCATTCAAAAGAAAGAATGGGCAAGTGCCATGACAAAAGAATACCAATCCATTATAAAGAACGATGTATGGGAAATAGTTCCCAGACCAAAGAGAAAAGATGTGTTATCTTCCAAATGGCTATACAAGATAAAAACATGTTTTTGATGGAATTATTGAAAAATATAAAGCAAGGTTTGTAGCTCGTGGCTTTTCTCAAAAGGAAGGAATTGACTATGAAGAGACGTTTTCTCCTCTATCCAGATACACTTCTATCAAAACCATCATATCCCTTGCATCTAAGATGAAGTGGAAGTTACACCAGATGAATGTGAAAACAACCTTCTTGAGTGGTGTCATTGAAGAAGAAGTGTATATAGAACAACCCCAAGGGTTTGAAGTTGAAGACATAAAGACTCATGTCTGCAGGTTGAAGAAGGCTCTGTATGGATTGAAGCAAGCTCCTAGAGCTTGGTATGGAAGAATTGACAGTTTCCTGACGAGCTTGGGCTTTACGAAAAGTAAAGTTGACTCTAACCTTTACTTCAAGGTTATGAATGATGAACCAGTTATATTGTTGTTGTATGTGGATGACTTATTCTTAACTGAAGAATAAAAACTCATCATTGATTGTATGAAGAAGATCACTGCAGAATTTGAGATGAAAGACCTAGGTCTAATGCACTATTTCTTAGGTCTTGAGGTTTGGCAGAGCCCAGAGAAGATCTTCCTTAACCAAGGGAAGTATGTAGTTGAAATACTCAAGAGGTTTGATATGTTGGAGTGTAAATCCATGAATACACCCATGGAAGCAAAGTTGAAGCTCATGGTTTATACTTCGTCAGAATTGGTTGATGCTATGTTGTACAGAAAGATCATTGGATCGTTGATGTATCTGACGAATACTAGGCCAGATATATGTTTTGTTGTGAACACCTTGAGTTAGTATCTGGTAGAGCCCAAATGTGTTCACCTTGTTGTTGCAAAACATGTGATGAGATACCTTAAGGGTACGTTAGACTTTGGTCTCTGCTATAATGGAGATCAAGACTTCAGACTAATTGGTTATACCGATTCAGATTGGGCTGGAAGTGTTTCTGACAGAAAGAGAACTTCAAGATTTTGTTTCAGTCTGGAGTCAACCATGACTTCATGCCAGATTAGGAAGCAATCTAGTATTTCTTTGAGCACAACAGAAGTAGAATACATTGCTGCATGTTCTGCCAATTGTGAAGCCATATGGCTTCGGAAGTTGTTGACCAGTTTATTTGATCTGGAGATGAAAGCAACTGTGATTCTATGTGATAAACACAAATGCATAAAGATGACAGAGAACCTTGTGTTCCATGATAAGTCGAAGCACATAGAAATACGGTATCACCACATTCTTGATATGGTGCAGAGGGGAGCCATAAAGCTCCAATATGTTGGCACAGATGACCAGGTTGTAGATGTGTTGACCAAGCCTCTGTCTCGTGTAAATTTTGAGCACTTTCGAGACAAGTTTGGTATAGTCTGAAAGAACCTCCCTCGAAAGGGGGAGTAATGTTGATGATAATATGGTATCCTGACCAACAACGGGTAGCTCAGTTAGGATTTTATATCCTAGGGGCCTTATCATCCCTGGACAGATCGCGAAGGTCTGGTAAGGACGGTCTATCAAAGTACTTGTACATGTATATGCTAGTTGTGATCAGTAGTGGTAGCTCCATTAGGATTTTATAATCCTAGGAAATCTTATGATTCCTGGGCAGATCCCGAAGGTCCGGTAAGGACGTTCTGTCAGATTACCACATGGTAGCTCCGTTAGGATTTTACATCCTATGGAATCTTATGATTCCTAGGCAGCTCCTTAGGGACTGTTAGAGTACCACAATTGTTTTTTGATACACCTACCTCATTTTGTTGCCCCATGATGATGATGATGTTTTTGTTGCTCCAGCCTTCATGCTGTGATGATGTTGTTTCTCCAGCCTTTGTGTTGTGATGATGATGTTGTTGTTGATGATGTTATTGATGATGATGATGTATTAGTGTTATACTAATTGATGTTGATGCATATGATGATGTTACTCCAGCTCCATGTTGTGAATGATGATGAGAAAAACTTCCAATGATTTATAGATATGCCAGTCAGTGTTCCAAATGTTGTTGATGTTGTTTCCCTCTCTCTCTCCTGATGATGTTGTAGAATACCCTTCTTTTTAAGGGGGAATGTTGAAATATTGTAACCACAGAGAGTATTCTATTTATTATTGAGTTATTATTAATTATATCAATCCTCTTTTGTGGATTATTCTATTTATTATTATTGAGTTATTATTAATTATATCAATCCTCTTTTGTGGATTGATCATGTTGGGATTTGTAAATGACCAAATCTCATTTTGTGGATTGGTCAAACCCTAATTATACCATGCAAATTAAGAAGTCAGACCTCAGGCCTAATTAAAGTGGTTTTGGCCACTAAGTGAAGAAGTCGGCCCTTCCCGGTGAAGAGACACCTCCCTAGCCCCTGCCATCCAGTATAAATAAGAGAGGCTAGCGCCTCATTCATTCACTCACTCAGCGCACTCATCTAGTGCACAAGTTTGAAGGAAGTTGCAATTGCTAGTTGTTGGAAGAAGGAAGAGAGAGGTGCATAGATCAGTGTTGGATATTCTCTAGTGTTTTGGTTTATTGTCTTGGCATTGTATTGGCTATCTATATTAAGGAAGTTTTTGTTGGGTTTTCTCCCCCATGAGGGTTTCCCAGGATAAATGTTATGTATCTTGTGATTGTGTTTCTCTTAGTGATCCTGCATATGCTATTATTGTTTAGTAAATTGAAAAGAAACTTAATAGTTGCTTTAAAATTAACAATGCTCTCTAATTTAACACTCCCAAATGTTCTTCTTTGTTGTGGAATAAAATAAAATAACATAGAATGGAACCCCTTTTCCTCCTAGCATCTTGGTATTTAACATAACCCGATAGTGATCTAGGGGTAGGTTTTTTACTTCCTCAACCCTCAATTGTGATAAGGTTTTGGACCTTCTAGAATGTTCTCAGAAAATCCACTACTTGGCTAGCCCCACATGTCTAAGTAATGGAGGTTAGCATGGCATCTACTTGCACCATGGTGATCAATACAGTAGGTGAACTTGCAAGGGACATAACTTTCACATACGAACTCCAATTGAGGAGATTGTTGCACCGTTGGAAAGGTATCGATGTGTATAATATATAATATTCCTCCATATTAAGGTTTGGACCAAAAAATTGTCATTGGATGCCTCAAATGGCTTCAGAAGTTTTCAGATGTTTTTTTGGACCCAAATTTCCAAATTTGAACTAGCCACCAAAATGGCCCTGCAAGTTAATTACTCCAATTTTTTTACCCAAAAAGTACTGATATAGATGACAAATAATATAATGATCCAATATAGATCAATTGTTTGCAAAACAAAACTATGGGAGATGATTCTACATTTATAAAGTGTGATAAATTATCATGTTTGGGAAAGAAAATTTGTTTCGAATTGCTATAGTGATAGTTACCCACCATATCATTGGGCACCCAAATATTTTGATAACGATGATAACTTGTAGAAGTGTCTTTGTCCCTCCTACAACAACAAAAAATGTGCTTCTTATATTGTTTTGCAAACGATTACCTGTCAACAAACATGTTACAACACAATTTTATGTCATCCCAAACCTACTATGTACTAAAGATTGAGTCACAAGGTCTAATTGACAACAAATTGCAGATGTTTGGGTCATGTTTATCAAGTTTTATCTTTGAGGATAAATTCCCCTTGTCAATCTTCCCACAAACAACACTCTCAAGAGAGGTATGTAGCTTGTGTGGTGGTTACATTGTTGGGATATATGACAAGTAGAGAATGGTAGACATTGGGTAAGATCTTGTTACCGTGGGAGATTTGATGGTACAGATCATTGCAACAACATTTACAACTCATTGATATGGTCATAGGAAAGGTAGATTGACTATGGAGAAAGATTGATGATGAGAAACTGAGGAAGAAGGTTCAGCTTGGTATGCTTGTTATGCAATGGATCAATGTTTATAGCACTTGGTGACCAATGAAATGGAGATATCACTGAAATGTTACTTATACAAAACTTGCACATCATGTCGAGAAAGAAAATAAAGGATACATGGATCCTCCAATTTTAAATATCCCTAAAGCAATAGAACTCAACATCATTCCCATTGAAGCAGTCCTCAATTTTCAGTTGCACGCTTATCAAGTGGACCAAGTGTTTTTCAACCTCAAGAACGGTTGGCAAGGATGTATCCATAGCCTTGAATGAGGCCATGGAAAGAAAGCATATGGACATGCGCATCTCCTTACTAGTGAATGATACAATGGGAACATTTGATGGAAGTCGATATTGGGATCAAGACGTTACAACTGCTATTAATTTGGGCACTAGCACTAATGCATGTTTTGTAGAATGTGCAAATGTAATTCCAAAATGGCAAGGAGATCTACCAAAATCTTGAAACGTGATTATCAACATGGAATGGGGTAACTTTTGGTCTTCCCATCTTCCTATGACAAAATATGACAAAGCTTTGATACTGAAATTTTGAATCCTGGTGAACAGATATTTGAGAAGCTAATCTATGTAATGTACTTGGGAGAAATTTTGAGAAGAGTATTGYTGAGAATTGTTGAAGAAACTRCTTTATTTGTAGATAGCATACCACCCATCCTGGCACCTCCATTCAAATTAAAGACTCCAGTTTCACTAGAAACACTGGCAGCTATTTTCTCAAAAGAGTTTGAGCACTACTTGACAATGGGAAATTTATAGAAAGACATCAAAAAATTATCTTACCTTCTGAGGCAGATTGCAAAGCAAGATAATAAAGAGGGTGTTGGAATTCTAAGCAGTATTTTTGTGTGTGTGTGTGTGGGTGGGTGGGTGGGTGTGTGTGTGTGACCCCTAGAAATGACACTTGTTTATCCAACCTAAGGCACGGTCCTAGGTTGGGGCCGAACTTCATAGGTCACACAATTAATTTTAAGTGGAATACAAGCAAGGCCAACCTTGAATTAATGTATAATTGTTTAGGGCCAGCCCCCTTTTGAAGGATCTTCTTCATAACTTGTAAGGGAACTTTACCTTAAAACCCATATGTCCACTTTTGGAGGGGAGATGGGGTATTGTATTGCACCTTTTGTGGAACTTCAATGAGTATATACACACCTTGGAGACTTTTAGGGGTGCTTATGTGCCCACTTGGGAAGAGAAATAAGAGCCCCAGGTCCACACTTGGAGCTCATCCTTGTTGGTTTAGTGGATGAAGAGAAGCTTTGAAAGGCCTTTGGAGGCTAGATGTTTCACCAAATCCTTCTTATTCCTCTAATTTAGGGAGATTGGTCATCTTTTGAGGATCATACCCCTTGGATATTGTACATATGGCATGAATTCACCCAAATTTGTATTGTTTTAGATTGTTTAATAGTTGAAGAGGGCTTTTACCCCCTCCATAGGTTAGATTAGTGGAAAATTGGCTAAAAATATAATTTTTAATTTTGAGGGAACTTGAGCACCTCCTCTATAAATAGAGGTGCACTTCCTCTCATCTAGAGGATCACAACTTGAGAGAGAAATCCCTTAGGAGGTATGAAATTTTTGAATTTTTATTGKAACATCTAATGTCGTACTTGGGYGCATTTTTGGAAGATTGATMTTGTGGATGTTTTTCATATTTTTGGATAGTGAATGTTGAAGCTAAGGTTTTCTTGCATGGCGACTTGGATACGTAAGTGTTCTTATTCAAGTTTATATGTTTTTTCATGGTATCATGTAATAATTGTTATCTTGTTGTATGTTACTTTGTAAAAACCTRGGAGGGAAACATAAGGATTTMTTTCACTCCCTACCTTTATTTTTCCAAGTGTGTGAAAGCATTTAGATACCAAGTCTCTAGCTAGATTCAAATAGCTAAGGTCCAAGAGGGGTTTCATATTRGGGTTTTGACTTTAGTCCATTGGATMCTTGAAATAGACATTCTAGAAGAAAGGAAACTACACCTAGGATCCAAAAGGGGTTGCATCATAGGGATTGTTTTCTTATAGGTTTTGATCCCAAGGTCCAAGAGGGGTTTCACCTTAGGGTTCAATGCTTCATCCTTCTTGATTATATAATTGATCCTTCAAAACACTACATTGACTCCATTTCCAAATGAAAATACACGGACCGTCATACCTCCAACTACTTTTCTTTAACACTTTAATGCTACCAAAACTCATTTTTCCTTTGCTTCACTCTCATAAGTCCTAGAAATATTAATCCAAGGAAACCCCCTTGAGCCGAAGGAGAGTTGGCATAAAGTGAAAGAAGGTTGTTGGGGTGGCAATGGCCTTCCCTCTCAGTTATGTAGTATTTCACCTGAGCTTCTAGACTTTAGCTCAATAAGTGTGAGTTCATGTGATAATAATGATCATTTCCCAAAAAAGAAAAAAAGGCGTACAAGAAATTTGTATATTGAAGCAAGAAAATACAAGCATGTGTAGAACAAGTTACTTAGACTTTAAGATCCCAAATAAAATGAGTTAAACACAACCATATCAAAAAGAAAGCGACTTTCAAGGAAACCTTCAGTTGCAAGGAACATAGGACGCAACATAACAAGATTGCATTAGTATAATTCCTTATAGTTACTTCATATCTTCACACTAACCACAAGTTCATATCCTCATAAGCAAACTGAAACTTTTGGAGAAATTATTGAACTTCATCCTTTATTACCATTGCAATAATCAGATCATTTTTTGTGCAAACAAAAATATTTCTAGAAGAAAAAAGGGTATTTTCTTTGCTCTCTTGGAAGGCATAAGGGGACAGTGGTCACCTACTGCCTTTTAGAGAGTACTTTTGTGCAGAGTGATCAATTTGAGCTTTCATTGGAGGCATACCATGATATGATTAATAATGGATGGAAACCCAATGAGGATGTTCTTAAAGGTTTTACCTGTGTTTTTGCAAAAGGAGGACAATGGGTATTGGGTTTGGACATTTTCCAGAAAATGGTTGATTTGTGTACCAAACCAAATAAGATCACCTACAATGCACTTATCAATTCTCTTGATAAATCAAGAGAGGTGGATTTGGCTTTCAAAATTTATGAGCATATGCACAGTGTAGGTCATAGGGCCAATGCTTACACAATATAGGGTTTGCATAATTGCTTGAAGAGAACTGGTCATTTTGCAAGGTCTGTTAGCCTTTTCAAAACATTGAAAGCATCAAGAAACTTTGATATGGATACTAATATTTACAATATGGCATTGATCTCATGTTAGTGGCTTGGGCTTTGGAAAGAAAAAAAATGAAGGTTTTGCAGTGAGTTTGGGAAATGGAAAAGAGTGGTGTCAAACCTCAAACTTTGTCATATGATATTCTCATGAGTACGTGTGAGGTTGATAGGCATCCAAAAGTTTCACTTCAAGTTTATGAACATATGCTATGTGTCGATTACTCCTAATACATTTACCTATTTTTCATTGATTAGAGCGTGTGGAAGGGGACTCCTTTGGTGTAAATTGCAACAATTTCTCGAGAAAGGCCATGGAGTAGATTAGTTATGTTGTGAATTCCAAGCTTTGCAAAGAAATAGGAGGGGATAATTCCTTGACTCCTCTCATATTGATATATTGTATTTCTCTTGATTGAGAAGCTGCCATGTGTGAATAGTTAAGGCGTGAGAATGTTGATAAATACAATAGAGTAAAATAATTGGAATACATTTGCGCTAATAGACACATTGAGAGATAATATGTGGTAGAGTGCATATAGATATGCTCGAGCATATATAATGTTGTATATTGACTAAGAGTAT
>JASDQU010306137.1:70860-88759 GCA_032191745.1 Picea mariana
ATATGTCCAATTTATTCTTGTAGATTTCATTTGTAATTTTCTACAATATTTCGATTGTGTATGTCAATTTTATTTTTTTAGATTGGATGGCAAGTGGGATTTGAACCAATGCTCTTTTACATCAATTTCCATATTAAATTTTACAAGCATAACTAGATGTGTAATGTAATCTTTCCTTTTCCTTTTTGTTTGGAATGGCCAACTGGTATTTCAATCATTGGAATCAACAAAACACTATGTAGAGTTTTCAAGTCTATTGAACACAATACTTTGGCGGTGGCATAAATCAAGGTATATAGTTGGAAATAAAAAAAAGTTAATATTAGGGATACTTAACCAATGTAGAAGCCACAATGCTTCAATATATTTTGGTGCTCTCTGGGCCTCTTCTTCTTTGGCTCTATCTGGCAAGGTAGCTCTAAAACAGATTGAATATAAATGCATGCTATGGCCTAATACCAATGTTATCAAAACTAGACCAGTGACTGAACCGGTCAACCCCAAAAATGTAAACCGAACCAGAATCGGACAAAAAAATAGGTCGACCAAAAACTACATAAAATATTCAAATTTTGGAAAAAAAAACATATATATTCATGTGCATCCATATGAATCCAAACCATTTATACAAAAATATTCATTTTTTTTTCATTTATATAGAAGTAAGAGTATATATAACCAAAATAGCACCAAGTGCAATACATATATGAACAAAAATACATCAATAAAGAGGCTCTAAATGGCCCAGAGAGTCCAAAAATAAGCATAAAATAATACTAGATACTACTAATCATCAAAATCATCATCCTTCTCATGTTCAATATGAATAGACCCTAAAATGGGATTGTGGCTTGATTCCCCTGGCCCTGAAGGTATTTGTACCTCTGGTTGTGGAAGTGGGTCTAAGTCCATCGCAGAAAGGTCTTAGTTGTCCAATGTTGGTGCTTGAATCTCCACAACCCACTCTGATGAGGGGTCAAATTCATCAAATTCATTCATATTCAAAAAATAATTTGAAATATGTCATCATATAGAATCTGTATGGAATCGGTCGGTTTGGTGGAAAAGGGCCAATTCAGTACCAAATTGGCCAAAAACAGATCAGGAGTGTCGACCGAACCAAATTTTCCCCAAAACCAGTCAGACCGGCCAATTCAAATAGTTCTGATAACATTACCTACTACTAAACAATGTCTATATGATTCAAGGCCCCACATTGTTAGAGTGGAAGCTTTTCAATTTCTTCATTCTTTGGAAAGATCAGTGTCTAGGTGCAATAAAATGGTTGGACCACACCTAAAGCCTTTTGTGGAGGGCATCATCCAAGCATTTGTTGGATGGAGGTCATTCTGTCATGAAAAATGACCACCTGATTTAGAGATGCTTGTTATTGAGGCTTGTCACATTGCTAAATTATTGCTTCATTGGTCTCGTGATCATCATTCTTACTTTTTAAATACATGCATCGAAAAAGTCCTTCCTGATTTTCTTTTTTCTGATAAGCTTTATATGCATCATCGGGCAAAGTGTGGGAATGTATACTAGTGCTACCTAGTGGATATGATGATCAAGAAATTTCATATCAATAAGCATCTTGCTAGTAGATGGTCATTAAATCCCATGAGCACTCATTTCATTATGCACGATAGATTGCATTGTGTATTGTATTGAATCTTATATATGACCATACAAACTTAGTATTTGTCAAGACATTACCCCAAAGACTAATAACCCGACAACCAAATCCCTAATAATAGTGAAATTATTATGTTTTGAATGAAACATGGTATGTATGTTTTGACAAGTCCAATGATCACAGGTGTTGATTGAACGTTCTTACACGCAATGTATCACATTTTCCAGAGAATGAAGATGTTTTTCCAATGCTCATGTGATTCACCCTTACTCTACATGATCTTGGTGTTGTTGTGTAATGAAGCCACTTTCTCTCATGCCTTGATAGGATGAACATATATTTAACTTGCCACATTTTTCAATATGCCATATATCTCCCTATGAAGATAATTGCATGCAATTTATCATTTGTATGTAATTGATTTCTGATTTTTTTTTAAATTGCAACTGGGGAATATTGTATTAAAAAAACATGTAGCCACAATGAGCAACAAACTTATATCAAAGTTAAGTTTCAAATTTTTAATCAAAAACATAAAACAATTTCAACTACATGCCTATTACAAAGGCTATCAAGATATTTAGGAAAAAATTCCCAGTATTTCTTGATGATACAGATTATGCATTATAAAACTAGAATTATAATAACTTTGTAAAACATAAAACTTAACATAAAGCATTTTGACTACCTATTTCATACTATCCTTCATTAAGTGGGTCAGAGTCATACTTGAGTATTTATAAGTCTTCAATAAGATGGTGCATTGTTTCTTCTTCCTTCATCTCCTCACAATTTAAAATAACTAACTGCCTTTAAGTTAGAAGACCTATATTGATCTCCCTTACTCAAGTTTAAAACCATGTTTCAGAGCATATGAAATTCCGCTTCAAGGACATATTTTCAACACTTCTGTAACAAGATTCCCCATTATTGTTTCTATCTAAGAAGTGCTCTCGCGTACATTCTTGTGCACTTTTGAAGTGACTGTGAAGATCAAAGTCCGGTTGCATTGTACATTCTCATACTCAAATTATCTCTTGATTTATCATATCCAATCAACAAGAGTTTTTTCTTTCATAATACCATTGTAGCAAGGAACTTCCACCCTTTCATGATTTGTAAACTACTATGGATATTCCACTGGAATATTCCATCACAATAGATCTAATATTATACTAAAATATTTTATTATGCATGTTTATTTCCTTAGATCTCATATTTATTATCCCTATACTATTGCTCACAATTATGAAAACAAATGAAATATGAAAATGAAAGAACAAGAAAATTAACACACCATCCACACAAATGAACACAACATGTATCCTAGAAAACTCGGTGTAGGATAAAACCTAGCTAGAAGATGAGGCCTGTGCTCTTCTCTCTTTTCTTCAGTTATAAAATGAAAATACAAATAAAGGGCACTCACTATGGAGTTTCCTTTGACATTGTGGCCTGAATGGCTACTACAAAATTTTATTCTTCCTCTATTATGTTCTCAAATCCCACTCCTAGATGCTTTGTTCAACTATGGAACAAGTACAATACTAAATAATGGAACCCTTTCTTCTCCTGGCGGCCTAGTATTTAACATAGTCTGATAGTCATCTAGGATTAGGATTTTTGCATGCCTCAACCCTCAATTAGTGTTAGGTTTTAGAGCTTATAGAATATTCTTGAAATTCCACATATGGTCAGCCCCACACGTGTGAGTAATGGGGGTTGATGTGGCATCCACTCGGTACCATGGTGGCCAATAATGTAGGTCAACTTCTGGTAGTCCTAACTTCCAGGTATGAGCTCTGATTGACATGATTTTCACACCATTGGCAAGGTTTCAGTGTGTACAATATTGTTAAGGGCTTGGGAGATATGCTCACAAAATTTTGACCCCAAAGAGTACCATTTGATGCCTAAAAATGGCTCTAGAAGGTTTTGGGCCTTGTCACTAAAATGGGCCTTGCTAGCCATTTCCTCCAATTTTTCCACCTAGAAATAACCAAGATAGATGACAAATTATATAATGATCCAATCTAGATCATTGCATTACTTCTATCATTTAGAAATTATATCAAATTCTCAATTAGGTATCTTTCATCAACACTTCCTTCTTCCTCGATCTTGTCTTCTGATTTTAAATATGTTACTGCTCCAACATCTCCAATTCTTCTTTTCTCTAATTATTCAATTATCCATATCAATTCCTACAATTCTGGGTTCTTTCACCTCCTCTACTTGTTCCTCTTCGTGGAAACATCCTTGGGTGTTGTCTCGTAGTCCTCAACTAGAATACCATTTATAAGCCTTTCTTTCGGCACTGCCTCTCACCACTATTCTCCCAACAAACACAAGCAGAAAGGACCCTCTCTCAGGTCTCCTTGCTTCCACGGTTTCACAAGGATTGATCTCGCAGAACCCAACTCTCAAGCTATAATTAGTTTTGATAATTCTAAAAATTCTCAACCGGAGTTAAACCTTGCTCTAATACCACTTGATGCATGACTTGGTTTTGTAATTCCCTAACACAACTACAAACTAGATTGACAAAAGTATTGCGGCTATCGAAGTATCATACTTACGCAGTCACAATATGCAGATAATGTAGAACTGAATATGGATAGAATTAACAATGTAAATAATAGGAAATAGAAGGAAAGCGACAAAAACAAACACTTTATTGAATAATACACCAATTTCAGCCTATGGGTTACAATCTAGAGGTCTTTGTTTCTCCACAATTCTTACTATTTGTAGACTAGCATAATCAGACTGCCAACCGACCTTAGACTACCTCAAGCACGAGTTGGTATTCCTTTCCTCTTCTTCTTTTGAAGGTCGTTAGAGTTTACCATCTTCCATCTAATTCACCATATTTATAACATATCTTCAACCTGTCCAATTCATGTAGAAGGCCAACAGTCTATGTAGTGCTTCAACTCCACCAGTGCCATCTCAACGAATTCCCAATGGTAGTGCATGGTCAAAATCTCTTTATCTATCTCAATTTCCTCTCATGCATTTGTATTTGATCAATTATGTAGCAACACAAGGATCCAGAGCAATTCTTAGTAACATGTGGATTCGTAGCAATTATGTAGCAACATGCATCCCTCCCGTAGGCACAAACGATTTTGATGTCGATTATGTGAGCCCAAGGATGTTGCTGCATAAATTATGCTTCACATTCTTTGAAAATTAATATAATTGTATTTAGTGTTCGTTCTTTCGATATTAAAGGGAAATAAAGTATAGAATATTGTGTGAAAACTCTTCACTAATAACATAACATGTACAGTAGATTTGTATATCATAAATATGGAAGGAGGGACTAATTGATTGTATGTTGACCTCACTTTGTGTAGCCCAATAGTTAAGAGTTCAAATATGATGTTTAATAGGCCATGTTACGTCTCTACTAGTGAAACAGATGGATGATTAGCTTAATTGTTGCATAAAATAGTTCAAGTTCACATGCATTTTTTTATATGTCAATTTGTCTTATTGTGAATGAAACAAATGAATGATTGGCCTTAGTTGTTACATAGCAATGATGTTCTAATATTGGTGAGGCATCCACCTTTCAAGGTATTTTAAGTGTTATTCGATGCAATAATCAACTTAATCAATAATTGCTCTTGAACACGCAAAAATTATATTTTTATAAGGCGAAGAGGTCAAAATGTTATTAAATTTAAAATTCACTAGGGATTAGAATGGTGTGAATTGCAAAGTTTGCTTAAATATAACAAATATTATATATATATATATATATATATATATATATATATATATATATATATGCATGGCTGTCATACAATTTAAAATATGATACGATATGTTGAAAATGACATGTGTTATGAAAAAACGCTCTTTATAAATTGCAATGATGTATTTTATTTTTCTTTGTTGGTTTCATTTGAATGAACCCGAAAGTAGCTCGTTACAACCATTTGAAGGCAATATTTTATTATAACAAACTCAAGAGCCAGGTATATTCAGTTGTAGAAAAAAAATGAACAGAGAATCAACTATAGACTTGGATGCATTATGAGGATAACATATATTATGATCAATTGTTATGGATTTCTTTAACATTTAAAAACGATATATTTATCATTTTGGTTTGTGTTTTACATTTTTTTAACAAAATCATGAAGAAAGAAACTAAACTATTATCTTACTTGACATTGGCCTTTGTTGTTCTCATTGATGATGAGTAGAGGCGTTTGGCCTCTATTTGAGATTCATAAACTTCATGATTATTTAAGTTAATCCAACGAATGTCATTATAGTGGTAATGCTTCTACTGCCTTGATTACATTCATTGTGAATGATTTACGATACAAAGTTTGACATCTTCTTAAATATACCAACTTAAATACTCTATAAAAATATTAATAACTTGGTGAGCATTTCGTTGCACATAATGATACAATTTCTTTGCTAGTAGATGGGCATTAAATCTTATGGGCACTCATTTCACTGTGCATGATAGATTGCATTATGCAGTCTATTGAACCTTATCAATGACCATGATAACAAACTTAGAATTTCTCAAGACATTACCTGAAGGACCGATAACTCGACAACTAGAGCTCTAATAATAGTGAAATTCTTATGTTTCGAATGAAATAAGGTATCTATGTTTTGATAGATCCAATGATCATTGGTGTTGAGTGAACATTAATACATACAATGTGAAAACTTTTACAAAGGATGAAGGCATTTGTTTGTTGTTCATGACACACTCTCCATGATCTTGTTACTATTGTGTAATGAAGTCTCTTTCTCTCATGCCTTGATAGGATGAACATATATTTAACCTAGACCATATTTGTCAATAGTGTCATATATCTCCCTATGAAACTAATTGCATGCAATTTGTCATATTGTAAGTATGTAATTGGTTTCTATTTGTTTTAATCATAATTGGGGAATATTATATTTAAAAAAGATGCAACAAAGAAAACAACAAACTTACATCAAATTTATATTTCGAAGTTTTCAAACAAGAACAAAAAACATCACCAACTACATGTCTATTACAAAGCCTATCAAGATATTTAGGAAAATTTCCTACTATTTCTTGATGCTATAGATTCTGCAATATAAATCTATAATTCTAACAACTTTGTAAAACATAAAACTTAAGAGAAAGCATGTCAACTAGCTACTTCAACCTAGGTTGCATTTAGTGGTTTAGAGTCCTACTTGATTATTTCCATGTATTTAGCAAGTTGGTTCATAGTTTCTTCTTCCTTCATCTCCCAATGGTTTGAATTGATTCTCTTCCTTCAACGAGACAAGTTATACATGTGATCAATTAGGCAGGGCGGCAGGGGTGGGGAGGAAGAAAGACAGAATCGCTTGATCAATTCAATTATAAGACAATGAACAAGAACAAGTGGCTTTTCTTGGGGGCTTGGACAGGGTCAGATGCTCTGCAGGCGGGAGTGAATTGAAAGGAAAACGCTAACCCAGATGCCTTGAAAGGACGGGCAGGAGATTGATTGATGACTTTCCACCATGAGAGCCCCTTCGGGCTAAAGGCCCAGACTCATCTTCGTTACTCAAGTTTAAAACCATGTTTATGAGAAGATTGCATTATGCTTCAAGGACAATTATTTGACACTTCCATTGAACAAGAGTCCCCATGATTGTTGTTATCTAAGAAGGGTATTGGTGTTCATTCTCATGCACTTTTGAAATGATTGTGAAGATGGAAGTCTCGTTGCGTTCTATATATAATAACAACAAATTGTATACAATAAATAATTATACAATACTATTATATAACTAATTCAAATATAAAAAATAATATAATAATATGATATAACTAACTTATACACATATAAATATAACAACTGACTAAATAATAATATTATATCATTTATTGTTTGTGCATAATAACATCTCTAGAGAATGTTAGGGATCCACGTGGTTTGATAATTATTTTCTAGAGATGAAATGACATTCTAATTGCTTATAAATAGATTCATAAAGAGATTGAAAGACATCTTCAAAAAGGAGATGATGATGATAATTGTTGTGAAAAATCATGCATGGTTTCTACTTCTATTGATGCTAATGATGATGGGTAGCAATAAACTCTTATCCTCTTCTTATGCAACCACAATGCCATCAGGTAAGAGTAAGGGATGAATATGATATTTAAGTCACGTGTCTTTATGTAGTTGATGACATGCTATGATTGAATTAATGTGTTCTTTTTTGTTTTGTGTGGTGTTATGATGATTTGCAGATGTGCATTTGTGTTTATGACTGTGGATGGGGAGAGAGCAGATTCAAGAATGTAAGATTACATCCTAGTTGGAGGAAGAACAACTGGTTTTCGAATCACAACACTCTATACTAATTATTTGATTTTAGTAATTGAGAGGGGAAGATTTGCATACAGAGTTCCTGACATCAAGAATGTTGATGCTTTTAGAAACCTATTGGGTGAGACTAAAAATCACACTTCCCCAACACATATGTTTATTTCATAGGATGTAGTGACTTTGGCTAGAGCCAGAGTTATGGGAAGAAAAATTTCTATCAATGGTAGCTTCTACAGTAGGGAAAGCTCCAAATATGATCATAAGATGCAGTGAAACGAGGGACTTGTAAAGGAGTCTTATGAATGGGTGGATAAGCATAATTCCCTTGAACTAGATTGCCTCTCGTTTTGGTCATTGACTTTTGTAAATGGGCTTTTGGAAGGAGGAGTTGTTCCATATAAGGGATATAAATTGGATGATGTGGAGGGAACCAAGACTAGTTCCTCCACCTTTGACAATAACGACAAAAAACACACAGCAATAAATATTCTCAAGTATGCCAACCCCAACAATATTGTAGTCCTTCTCAATGCCATTGTTAGTAGGATTCTCTTCAATTCCCCTACATCTCAAAGTAATTCATTATATAGCCACTTTCAAATTACACATGCCATTTTTGTACATGACTGCCATTTCACAACATTCATTGCTAATATTGTTTATCTAATCATTTATGCTTGAGATTGGACTAGTAGATTTATATCCAGACTTGTAAATCTAGATTCAATATTTTGAGTATGAAAACTTGCAGTAAATGGGAATCCTTATCTCGATTGTAGATTTGGGGCATCCAATAGGTATGGAGCAAAGAAAACAGTTGACTTTGCACCATGCCCGTTGGATTCCTAAATCTGCAGTCGAGATAAGCTAAGGAGTAGGAAATAACGGTGGCTCCTCTCAGAAACTAAGGGCCTATGGAGTATAATTCATGGTCGCCCATGGTTAGTCTTATCAAAATTTTATCGAAGAATCATCACATTCTAGCAAGGTAAGCATCTCTACTTGATCCATAGGAAGCCCCTAGCTGATCCTCTTGAGTGGAATTGACCCATTTGAACATCTCCAAGAATTCAATATTCCTCTCATGCTACATTTACCTATTGTGGGCCAAGTGATTCAAGATAACCCTCGTGCAATTGTAACCTTGCAATCCCCTACACCCGTGGAATTCTCAAGCATCCAATTAGTGTGTATTCTTAAAGGATCTCAAACTTACATCAAATCCAACAACTTTGTCCAATAGACATCCAATGTAAATGGCAGTGCATCCCCACACCCCAAGAACATGTATGTTGGAAACATATTTGAGAAGCTAGTGTTTCCATTGTACAGAGGAGAGATTTGACTATGTAGCAGGGATCCTCAAGACAGTCCATCTGTTTGATATAGTTTTTATTCCCACCCTTTGGACTTGAAGAGATGTGTGCATGGAATCAGGGTGATGGATAAACTCCTTAAGATACGGTCTTTGCAATTCCTCGCATGAGTTTCACTTTATTGGGAAGGTGTTGCCAAAGAATAGGAGGGACAATGCAACCATGGTTTAGTTTTTCCTTGATATTTTGAACACAATATGGAATTTACATGAAGGATGTCATGTTGGGTATGTGATTAACCAATGATATCGGGTAAAATATGTTGAAAGTTTGAGGATAGTGGATGGTTCAACATTTAGAGACAGTCTTGGAACAAACACATAAGCTACCACTATGATTCTTGAGAGGTAATTATAATATTCTTAATATTCCAATTAGGTCTCTATGGATTCATATACAAAAATGGAAACCATAATATTGTGGCACATGCAGGAATGAAGATTATTCAAGAGATGAATGAATGAAGGTTATTCATTGGAATTAGTTGTGTTACACTTCACATAAACATGTTTGAAAATTAATCACGAGAAAAGTCATTAAGGATAAATATCAATATCATGTGTAGTTGAGAGATAGTCTTTCAACATTATGTTAATTATGCATGACCAGGTTCCGTAATTTCTGAACACACCCACATAACTAGATTGTCACTATTAGAGTGCAGTAGTTGGTTGGAAGTGGTGTACTTATCCAGTCATAATATGTATATGATACATAACAAAATATGGACATAATTAACAATCTAGACAATAGGAAACATAAGGAAAGGGACATAAGAAAACTATTTATTGAATAATTCTCCAATGTTGGCTTGTGGGTTACAGTCTAAAGGTCTTAGTCTCTCCACAGTTCATACTGTTTGCGGAATATCATAATCAAACTTCCAATCAATCTTAGACTACCTATAGCATGAATTGGTATTCCTCTCATCTTCTTCTTTTGCAGGTCACTACAGTTGATCCTCGTCCAGCTAATTCACCAAATTTATAAGTTTCTTCAAGATGTTCAATTCATGTGGAATCCCTACAGTCTTTATAGTGCTTCACCTCCACTTGCACTGTCTCTACAAATACCCAGGGGTAGTGCATGTTCAAACTCTCTTCAGCTCTCCCAATTTCCTCTCATGCATTTTTCTTTTAGCAATTGTATAGAAATGCACAAATTTGTGGCAATTATGTAGCAATGAGTGGATCCATAGAAATTGTGTAGCAACATGCACTTATCCCATAGCCACAGATGATTTTTATTTGATTATGTGAGCCCAAGGATGATCCTACATTAGATACCCTTGGTATGAAAACATGAGAATCTATCTCATATGGACTAAACCACAAACAATTCATGCAATGTTGTTCACTAAAGGCGACCCAATTTCTTCTCTATAATAAATGATGCATCTTCCAATTTTTTTCTCTTCCACTTGGCTAAATATTCAAATTGATGTGACCTTGGTTCTCCTTGCTAAGTCTCTTTGCTAATATTTCTTCAATTTCTTTAGTGGGTTTGATTGGCTATTTCCCTTCCCATTCCCACATGATGCCTACTTCACCATCCTCTTGTCCTTCATGAAACTCATATAAGTTAGAAACATTAAATATTGGGGAAATTTCAAAGGCCTCTCACAAATCCATCTTGTAGGTGTTATCAAACATTTTTCTCAAAATCTTAGATGGTCCAATTTTATTGTACTTGAGTTTGTTGTATGGTCCTCTAGAAAATTTATCAGTCCTCAAATGTGATTTCCCTTCTCAAATGTATCATCATTGTATCACCCTCTTCAAAAACCTTCAACTTCCTACACAAATCTACCTTCTACTTATAGGTATCCATTACTTTGTTTTAACTTCTTTCTGACCTACTCATGAATGTCATGTATGCTTTCTGCAAAACTGCCTGCATCAGTGCTCCTTTTATCCTCGACTTTTGGCAGCTTAACCAAGTCTACAATACCCTTTGGAGACCTACGATACACTACCTAAAACGAACTTTTTCAATGGATCTATTCAATGAATTATTATAAGTTAATTCATCTTGAGCTATAGCTAAATCCCATTGACCCGATTTATCTCCAATCAAACTTCGACAAGTTTCCTAGACTCTAGTTAACTACCTTTGTATGACCATCTATATGCAGATGATATGTTAAGTTGTATTGCAACTTGGAACCCATATTCTTCCAAATAACACTAAAAAAATGTCTAAGAAATCAAGTATATTTTTTTGAAGAGATACTCCTAGGTAGCCCATGAAATCTTACAATTTCTTGGAAAAATAACACGACCACATGTGTATCATCACTAGTCTTCTTACATGATATGAAATGTGCCATCTTAGAGAATCCATCCACCACCAACAACATTGAATCATAAATTCTTTGTGTCTTAGGTAGTTCCAAAATGAAATACATGCTTATGTACTCCCATGGATTTTTAGCTACTAGTAAGGGAGTATATAACCCAATGTTCTGGACTCTCCCCTTGGCCAATTGACAAATTCTACAACTTTGGACAAACTTATTGACATCTATATTGATACTAAACTTATTGACATATTTATTGATATTGGGCCAATAATACCTTTCATCCACCAATGCCTTGGTCTTATCCACGCCAAAATTCCCACCCAAACCTTTGTTATGTAGCTCTCCAATGAGGTTCACTCTCAATAAACCTTGTGGAATACATAATGTTAGATTCTTAAATAAGAATACCTCTTAGATGTGGGAATTCAAATATGGTTTTCTATGTGCACCCCATGGTTCTTTGCATGCTTTTCATGCCTCTATAAAATCTATGTATTCTACATAAAACACTTTCATGATGTCCAAACTAAAAACCTCAACATATATGGTATTCAACAACATCAAACTTTGACTTAATTCATCGTCAAAATTATTCACCTTTCTAGACCTATGTTTTAAAATAAAACAGTATTTTTGTAAAACCTCCACCCATTTCAAATGCTTTTGATTCATCTTCCTTGAATGTTGATGTATTGCATTGACTTATGATCAGTAATCAACACAAATTTCTTTGGTAGAAAATATTGTTTTCATTTCTTCAAGGCTTGAACAATGGCATATAATTCTTGATCATAAACATAGTACTTTTTCTTAGCATTATTCAACTTCTCGCTAAAGAATGATATTGGCTTACCATCTTGACTCAAGACTGGTCCAATAGCTAAACCACTTGCATCACAATCTAAATTTGGAAGTGCCAAAACTGGTTGTCCAGTTACCTTCTTCTTCAAGGTTTCAAAAGACTTTGCTACTATTGCTATCCATTGGAAAGCTCCCTCTTTCATACACTCAGTGAGTGGTGAAAAAATCCCACTAAAGTTTATAATAAACTTCATGTAAAATATCATGCAACCATGGAAACAAGCTTACATCTAAGCATTGGCCAATCCACAATGAATTTAACCTTTTCAAGATCCATCTTCAAACCCTCTTTGGAAACTATAAAACCCAAGTAAACCAACTCTTATTGCAAGAAACTACACTTCTTCAAGTTAATTTGTAGCTTCTCCACTTTCAACCTTTTTAGCATTTGATTCACATGCTCCAAGTGCACTTCCTTGTTCCTACTAAAAATCAAAATGTCATTAATATACACAAGGAAAAAATTCCCCCAAAATGGCTTCAAGATGTCATTCATAAGTCTCATAGGTGTACTAGGTGCATTGATCAATCCAAATGACATAACCAACCATTAAAATAGGCCATCCTTCATCTTGAATGTTGTCTTCCACTCATCACCTTCCCTTATTGGAATTAGATGGTATCCACTCTTCAAATCTATCTTTGAAAAGTACTTCATCCCACTCAAGTTGTAACACACCTGACCCCCTAATCATCACTTAGGCTGGTGGGATATCGGTTTTCCTTTATTTTCTCAATACATGCTATGGGATTCATCATTTGTTTATGTGAATACTTATCTTATCATAATATATTATATTAACTCTTACACATTTACAATGAAGTTCTCCTCGGAGTTTACTAAGGTGACCAGGAACCTAAACGCCCTCAATCGGATGGTCAAAATCACTCCTCGCCAACATATCAACGATCTATAGCTATTTGGGCGCATTCCTATCAGAATGTTCAATTTACCAGGGTCAACATCCTCCCTAATAAAATTACTCCGATGGATCATTCTCAAGGATCCAACGGTCCTCGGTCTCAAGGTTTAATGGCTATGATTGCATCGGTGCCTCCACTTACTCAACGATTACTCTCCACTTAAATGCCCATTCTACTTGCTAATGAATGGGACCCACAGAATATACGCTTGAGATTAAATCTCACCCACACACAAATCAATGGTCCATATTTTTTCTCGGAGTCCCTCCCCATCGGAGTGTCTCCAATATAGTGTCCCAAACCACTCCAACTGCATACACTACAACAGATCAAATGAACCATGTTCATTTAATTTGATGGATACCATGCACTTCAGGGTTTACAAATATTCACTAGATAAGGTTCCTGAACACTCCTCGGAGCAATTCACACAAAATCCAATGACTGAGATCCCACTGGGCATCTCCCACTAAATCAACAGCTCTCGGACTCCCAAGGCATCAAAATCCTCACAACCTTCCATGCAGGCCTCCGATAGACTCTCGACTCATATCAATGGTCCATAACTCATTGATACACTCTCTGATAGATTAACGACTCTTGTTGACTCGGAGCTCTCCCCATCAAAGTCCCAGCACAATATTTTACTAGGCCATTCCAACAACCACGTCCTTCAACTGACGGTCAAGATATTTCTACTAATATGATCCAATAGCTCTGATTCTTTCTAGCTTAAAACATTGGTTCTCTTCATGGTATCAATGCGAATTGGGACTTAACCAATTCAAGGTTCCTCCTCTATTCTTTTCTAAGGTTCTACCAGACCTTCAAGAGCTTGGGGACCCAAGTTTAAACCTATCGAGGCATTCCATTAGGAACTTGGATAAAGAATTTGCATGTCCTGCAAGCTTTCCATCAAAGACAACTAATCCTTTATGGGCTTAAGGTCCCTTAACCTACAGAAGGATTCCCAAACACCAGGTTACTCCTATCACTATAAAAATGAAGATTTTTTCCATATCCTATAAACTTTCCTTTCAAGAGATAGGGGTTCCACAAAATTTAGGCTCTCAGAGTCCACATAGAGACCCTCCCCATTCACTATGACATCTTCCCTGTCAGTTTCGAGGGAATATTTTCTTCATATATTGAAAGCTTTCCATTTAAATACTTGCAGTCCTCACAGGAGTACACCCTACCCTCATGTTGCTCTCATGGATTTGTAATTCTAGCAAGTCAACCAATGGAAACAAACATAAACACTCCATTTACTTAGGAATTTAGTCATTTCTTACATACATTCATATTTCCTATTTAAATCGTGAACTAGCAGATTTACATAAAGCATATTAGGTTAAAAACACTTATTTGTTCAGTGAATATCAACAACTAACTGAATGAGAGAGGACATCTTTCCTCCCAAACTTTGGCTATGTTGCAAAGTACCTTCCTACAACATGCCACCCCTGTGTCAATCCATGATATCGCAAGGGGGATGATTTAGCTAGTTCTCAGACTTAGAATTATTCGAGAAGGTTACTCTCCTTCCTCCACTAGCAACAACAAAATTTTCCTTCTTCCCATTGAGCTCGAGACTTCCACAAGTTTATCAGGTATCGTTCCTACTGGATTTCCTCTCCACAAGGATTCCCTTCTCTGATATACAGTCCCTTGACGACCTCCCTTACTAGTGTCAGATTCTTTCCAGCAAATACAAATTTGTAGTCCTTTGTTACTCCAATTTGGATCTGGGTCTTGTCTGTTCGAGGTTGATCAATAATTTTTTGGACAAGCTTTCTATTTTCTTCAAGAAAAAATTTACAATTTATTTTATTTCTCATATTTATGTCAGTGAACACATATGTTCATCGCACCATCTATCTATGATTTTGCTACTCACTTGCTCTTCCTCTGATTATTCTCCTCGCATTCTCTTTGTTATTTGTTCTCTACTTATCACGTGTGTCTCTTGTTTTTCTTCATCTATGCATAGGTTTTTCTCTTCACACTCTCCCTTCTACATGACCCTTAGTGATGTTTTCCACCTTTGGCCTCTTCTTTCACCTAATCCTTGGGATTCACATGGATTCTGTCAGACGTGACCTCCAGTCAAGATCCAAATTTTTGAAGGGGAAATCCAAGGGATGTACTTCTGTCAGATTTTTCAATCAACCTTTGTCTCTTCAAGAGATCAGGTATGTCAGCAATTATAATTGCTTCAACCACCAATTTTTCTTACCATAACTGGCACATGACTCCATGCAAGTTCAAGTATGCTAGTATGTGTGTATTAATGGTTTTCATATGTGAGTTGGAATGTTGGATGAGCTTCCTAATTTATTTATAGAAGCCTCTCCATTTCATCTCAGCAGTCCACCTCACCATTCCACCTTACCAATCCCACTTCATAAATTTCCCACATGTGATATCATGGCTAGTACTCAAGGCTTTTCCTTCTCTGTCACTTGTATGATATTTCTCATTAATCAAAACATAATTATAGTCATGGGGTGAAACATGTTGTTACATTCCCCTCCCCCTTAAAGAAACATCATCCTCAGAGTTTAAAACTCCATATATATATATATAACAAAAATGGACATGTCAATCTCATTACATCCTCCATCTCCCAAGTAGCCTCATTTGCTCCAAAGTACTTCCATTGCACCTTGACATGCACGATGTATCAGTTCCAGAGCATTGTTTCCTTTCTGTCTAGGATGCATTGAGGTTTGGTATGGAATTTTCCCTCTGGTTCCACTTGTATCACAGTCCAATTAATGACATGATTAGAATCATGAACATATTTGCTTAATAAAGACACATGGAACACATTGTGAGCTCTAACAGTAGGTGGTAAAGAAATTATGTATGCTACTAGTCCCACTCTTTTCGGGACTTCAAACAGTCCACAATATCGGGGTTCCAGCTTAGCACAAGTCCCAAATTTCATGGAACTTCTTTTGGGATTCACCGTGAGATACACATAATCTCCCACCTTGAACTCTTTGTGATTCCTCTTACTGTATGCATAGATCCTCTGTCTATCTTGGGTTGCTTTCATATTCTACCTTATCCCAATCATTTCATGTTCTATTTCCTTCAACAACTCGGTTCCAAGTGTGATCTTGTCCACTGGACTGTCCCAACTAATTGGAACTCTACACTTCCTTCCATACAAAACCTCAAATGGACTCATTCTCAATTATTCCTGATAACCATTGTTATAGGAAAACTCTACCGGGGGTAGATACTCCTCCCATTGCTTGGGCCGATGCATAACATTCATCCTCAACTTGTCCTCTAGCACTTTGTTTACTCTTTTGGTCTAACCATTTTTCTAAGGATGGTAAGCCGTACTAAATGCCAACTGTGTTCCCAAGCCTACAAACAAGATTTTCCAGAAAATTGATGTGAATTTAGCTTATCTGTTTGATATTATGGTATTGGGTAAACCATGCAACCTGAAAATTTCCTTCATGAACATGTTAGCAAGATCTATGGCCTTAAAAGTACATTTTATAGGAATGAAGTGAGTTGCCTTACTCAAATTATCCACTATCACCATGATTGCATATTTTTTCTTAACTGTCCTTGGTAAACCAATAATGAAATCCATGGAGATAGTCTCCAATTTCCATTTTGGAATTGGTAATGACGACAATAAACCTGCAGGATGCTTGTTCTCAACTTTTACCTGTTGACACTCCAGACACTTTACAATGTATTTTGCAATATCTTGCTTCATCCTCGACCAATAATACAACCACCTTACCACTGTTATGATTTTCTGGTAACTAGGATGATCTACATAGGGTCTCCTATGGAACTCATCCATAACCAAGTGCCTCAACTCCGTCGAACTAGGCGCATATAGATTTGTTTTATATAGCAGTAGATTATCAGCCCCAAGTTGATATCCTTCATACCTTATCTCCCTAGGTTCTTGCTGCAACCTTTCCTTGACCTGATTGAAGAAATCATCTCCTTGCGAGAGGGTTTTGATTCTTTGTTGGATGACAATCTCTTCCACATTTGTTGTTGCTAAGTGTATATCATGCACACTCTGACTAAGTGCATTTCCCACTTTGTTTTCCTTTCCTTTTTTGTGTTTGATTTCAAAATCAAACTCGCTTATCAGTGCCCTCCATATGGCATGTCTAGCGTTTAACCGCGACTGATCAAAAAAATACTTCAAACCACATCGCTCTATCATCAAGAAAAATCTCTTGCAAGCAACTAACGCCTCTACATTTTCAACGCGTGCACAATTGTTGCGAGCTCCAGATCATGAGTGGCATACTTATGCGTGTGTTCATTTAATTTTCATGATTGATAACTGATCACTTTTCCCTCCTGCATAAGGACTCTGTTGATTCCTTCCTTGAAAGCATCAGTACAAACCAATAAATCTTTTTCAGGGTCCACAATCTTCAAAACATGGGCATTGGTTAAAAGG
>JASDQU010306137.1:118554-130439 GCA_032191745.1 Picea mariana
CAAACTCATGTACCTCACGCTTTACCTCACATAATAGAGGAAACGTTCAACTCAAAGTTGGAAACTCACTTAAATAAAGTGCATGGGGCCTCACCTCCACCAATTTCTTGTCATGTAGGAGTGTGACACTCACACTCCCCCACACGTCCTCACTCAACCCTCACGCTTTCCCCTTTTGGCTCACGCTTTCCCCTTGAAAGCTCATGCTCCTCTTGGCAACTTACACCCCCACTCTTGGAGAAAGATGGAAATGTAGCTATTAGATGGAAATTGCCTTGGATCAAAGCAAGCAACTCCCTCACTTGCCTAGTTCACCCCCTCCTTGCCTTGCTTTCTTCACCCATCCAACTCTTCTTGCCATTTCCCCTCACCCTAAAAGCCTCTTCTCTCATTGGTTGCTTTCTTCTTTGAGTTGTATCTTCCCTTGGATCTTTGACAAGTGTTGAAGATCCAAGAGGGGTCTCCTTAGCTTCTTAAGCTATATAAGAAACCTCTCACTCCCTCATTCAACACCTTTCATTATTGTACTATTATGCTATCATTTTCTCACTATCTCATTCTCTTCATCTCTCATCATTATTGTCACTTATTTTCAATGGTGTGGCTATTGAAGAACTTGTAGCAATTAGTTGCTACAACTTCTTCCATTTGGATAATAAAGGAAATGCTTTGGAGGATACATGGATCTCAAGAGTAGTCTAGGCTCGTTATATGCATATGAGGTGAAATCGTTTTGTTTTAAATATTTGTGTGATTATAGGTAGATTGTTGGGTAAAGTAGTTTACTTAACTAAGTTTAGTGATTGTATAATTGCTAACTTATTTGATCTGCATTTACTAATGATTGAAAGTAGTTTTGATTATTAATATATGTCATCATTATCTATCTTCGTCTCACATTTTGTTTAAGCTTTGCAGGACACTTCAAGGAGAGGATAATGGGATAAGTCCAAGCACGGATTTACCTTTACTTCTCACTTACACTCCAAATTATTTCTGATATTGTTCACCTTCTCTCATTCTTCATTTTGGTAGCTAACATGCTTAGACAGGTCACCTAAAATCATTTAATTTTCTGGTTCTCGTATGCACGAAATCTTTGCCTAAAAAAAAAGATTTCATAACATTTTCTGAGTGTGTTGCAGCTCAAATCAGCAAGCAATAGCTTGCTGATATTTGCAGGTTCTTACCAAGACAAGAGGGCATGCTGCCCAAATCACATGCACAACACACCCTCCAAACAACTCCTCTCACTGGGTAACGTTTTCTTCTTCCCAATCTACTCTAAAATACTGTAAATGCGAGCCCGAAGGAGTTGTACCCAAGTGGCTTGCTTTCCTTTCAGTCTTTACTTTGTAAGCTTAGCTAGATTAGTCGTGATTTCTACATGCACGCTTAATTTAAAATAATCTAGAGTAGATCTCATAACACATGCTAGCTTAGAGCCCGTGGTGGCTTAGATTAGAACGTTATTTTCTGTTGCATGCGAGTTCAATTTATCTAATCTTTATATTACACATGCGCATGCTAATACTGGTTTCATAAAGGCTCAATTAATCAACCTTTTACAATTCCGCAAGTTACTTTCAGTTCTCACACTTCACATTTGCAATATAATAACTAAGAACTCTCGTTAATTCTGGTTTGGGTCCACAAGGCCTTTTCCAGAAACTAAAATTTAACTTGCAATCCATTGTCTAAAGGCATCAACCTTCTTATCTTTCAATTTTCAGTATTTTGGCAATTTCTTGTTGAGCAAGCTACAAGCACTCAATCACACTTCGCACTATTTAGCTCATAGATCTAAAATTTATCAATTAGACTTAATAGGACACCTTAACTCACCATCTTCGCCACTTAAAAACTGGGGTTTTGAGGAAATCCATGGAAATTTTTCCGGAGTACTTGGCCTTAGGGTTGACCTGTGAAGCTAGGGTAGGCCTCGTTGCCTCACTTCTTGAGCATCCGGCAACCACTTGGTAATAGGGGGAGGAGAGTTTTGGGTTGACACCTAGATAGGGATAAAATTAATCTCACACTTAATCACTTAATTTAATCTTCAAACTACAACATCAAAAATACAGTTACACACTTGCAAGTTCATTGATCTCATTGTCTTTCAATTTACATTCATATGCAAGTTAACTTATGTGTTGTAGAATTATCGCTTAAGTGGTTATATCTCTTCATCTGGAGCACTTTACTTTCAAAGCTTTCATCTTTATTCTGTTCCTATATCTATGGTGTGATCCTTCAAGAAGTGTGCATCCACCTGGAGGCACTCTCTTGACTGCGTCTTGAGTGCTTTGCGTCTCTTGGCCATTGAAAAGCAGTCCAATGGAACTCTATCTGTTGTGAGCATGCTTGGCTTCATGTGTTGATTTCTTTATCTTATGTATCTTTAATTCTTGCACATGCGAGTAAACTTGTTAGTATATTATATATCTTGTATCTAGTCTTAATCTGTATATCTGATATATTCTTTGTGTCTAGTTGTATCTATCTTATTGTAATACTTTGTAACTTATCTTGTAATGAACATCCCCCTAACATAGTTGACCCCATTGCCCAAACTTAGGCACTAGTCTTAGTTTCCTTAGGAAAATGTATGACTCTCATACTTAGATAGTTGCATCTTGCATTTGTTGATTGACATCTTAGGCTAGATTTCCCTTAACCTTTTAACTAATTAAAATCAACTCCTAGAACACCTAATCGTAAATCTCATCTAGTAACTAGGGTCCACCCCCCTTGGCTTCCCTAGGAGTTAGCCTAGATGGAAGAGGTTCAAGTCAAAGTGACAGTGTGGACTTTGAACCTAGGCATTGTGCCTCCAAGGACACACTAAGTGAGAAGGACTTAGCTCACGTTTGCAAGTGTGTATAAGGACGACAATAGGGGGAACCCTTGTCTAAGGCCTATTCCAAGTGTAAAGAAAGGGGATGTTTCCCCATTTATTAAAACAACAAAAGATGCAGAGGTAATGAAGTTCATTATCTAGCTTACAAATTGATGACAAAAACCCAAATGAATGAGAATTAGTTCGAGATATAACTAGCTTACCTTGTTATAAGCTTTGGGGAGGTCCAATTTGATCATCATTGACCTTTAACTCCTGATTTTAATTGAATGTAGACCTTCTTGAGCAATCCTTACAACCTCATGAATTTGTCTTCATTCTATAAATCCAAATTGTTCTTCAAATATTTTCCCTAACAAGATCCTTTTTATCCTCCTTGCAATTAGCTTAGAAATGATTTTGTATAGTCTACAATTGTGAAGGTAGATTGGCGTGAATTTCCCAAAGGATATTGGATTATTCTCCTTGGGAATCTAAGCTAGAAAGGCTATGTTGAAGGCTCCTAACATCTTCCCATTAGTTCTAGTGGTCTCTACCTCCCTCCTTAAACCATATTCTATAAAATTGAAGCATCCTAAAAATAATTTCACATGAAGGCCATCCGTACCTGGACTTTTGTCCTTCTAGAAACTTTGGAGAGTACTAAGAAACTCTTCTTTACCCACTTCATCCATCAAAGCTTGATTATCTTTAGGATTGATGAAGCTTGAAAAAGAGTTTGACAATTTAATTACCTCTACTATAGTGGCATGGGAGTCTTCTTTGAAGAGTGTTGAGAAGTAATTAACACCTTTTGCAACTACACATGAACAATATTCATTTTCTATTCTCCAAAGTAAACTAATATTCCTCTTGTGGTTTCCATATCTATGATTTTTTTATATATATTTTTGTCTCCCACCTAAGACCATAATGATTTATTTTTAATCCTCCATTCTCTCTTTTTCTAAGAGGATTTTCCTGTTTTTATCCTCCAATAATTTGACCTCTAGTTTATGTTCCTCCAATAAAGAACCAAAACCGTCATTCCTATAGAGACCTTCCAAAGCTTCCTCCACTTCTTTGAGGGTTTTGTCATCCTTTTTCTTCTTTTCTTTGGCCCATTGCATAGCTACTTTCTTTGATTTTTCAAGTTTTGGTGGAACTATACAGAAGTAGTCTCTCTTAAGTTTCCATTATAAGGCTCATGTATTTCTTTAACCATGTTTATAACACTCTCATATTTTACCCATTCAGGGTTCAACTTGAAAGGACTAGTAGGCTTCTCTTGGTCAGGGGAAATTTCCAGGATGATTGGCTTGTGATTAGAATTCCCTCCCAAAGATACTCATTATCTTAATTGATTTACTTCATTAAGGAGAGATTTGGAAGCCAGGAACTAATTAAATATCTTGGCAATGTAAGCCTCTCTAGATATCTTGATTATCTAGGTTGGAGACAATTTGGCAAGCTCAACATCTAGTAGGTCTACTTCTTCCAACTTTTTGATAAAATAACTAGTGAGACAATCCATTTGTGTAACTAGTCCCCATATCTTCGATGCTCCTAGAGTAAAATTCATGTCCCCTTCCACCACTACTAGCCTAGTATGAAACCAATCCATGTGAATAACTTGTCCCAATACTCTATCTTGTCAACATATKKCCCATAAAYRTTCCATAGAGGAATCTCTTTCTGAWGATTCAAAWAGAACATAGTAGTTCATAGATCTATTGTGAAAGCATAGGAATTAGTAAGGTTAATGGAGCATCTCTTCCACCCAACTATATTTCCCCTTGAAATTTTGATAGCATCAATAAAAGAAAAATACCATCTACCTAAAAATTTGGAGAAMTCCTAAATGATTTTCTCCCCRTTGGTTATTATATATTGTAGAAGAATCATGGAAGGATTAATTTCCTCTACCAATATCTTTAKGTCTATTTTTTCGAGGGGTTTGTTGACACTTGAAAGCTTAACGATGGATACTATGCTCGCAAATGATTGCCAAGATTTATTATTTAACTATATTAATAATATACTAGTAGTGGGACCCCCTTTGTTAAACTTATGGCACTATGGTGGAGAAGCGACACTTATATTTTGTTTGCCTATGTATTGGTTGCGACACAATTTTCTACAGCTCATTTGCTTCAAATCATGGTTAAAATGTTTATGATAATATGTGGTGGTTGGGTGATTAAAACAAGGCACAATATGGTCTTGATTATCTCTCATGAAATATGATTATGTTGCCTTTTGGATGAAATAATTACACTCCAATTTTAATGTTTATATTGTATATTGTCCATAGCAAAGATTGGGTGATCACAACCCTTGCTACTATTGTGTGCGCAGTGGTTGAGTTGCAATTTGGTTGTGTTCCTAGAAAGTTGTCATATGAAAAAAATTGATAGTGGCAAGGGGTGGCACACTTTGGACTATCACGCACTTTGCAAATTGTGATATGGAAAGTTTGGATATTTGGTTGTATTAATGGTTTTGGATGTTAGTGGTATGGTGATTTCGCTAGTGGACTTGGCTCATACTAAGATATGAATGAGGATCTGAAGGAAGAAGCATCAAACTTCCCTCGAGCCCGCAACCCTAGTCATTCTTGCATTTTTTCTTTGTTAGTTGTTGTTGTTTCACCTTGCCCGGTCGTGGAGAAAGTATACAACCTTGGTTTTTCTCCTCGCGCAATCTTTTACACGTATGTGGTTTTCTTAATTTTCCATCCATGAGATTTGCTCTGCCCTTAAATCAAATGTTGGCTTTAGTTGCTCGTGGTCTGTGCAATTCTCAAGTTGTTATGATGTTTTTGGAACTGTGAATATGTGGTTGCATCCTTGTTTTCCTGTGGTGGTTGTTCTGAGACTGTTGGCATTAAAAAATAGTTGTGGTGTCCTTGTTGTGTGTAATGGTTCGCAGGGAATTGTTGAGTAAAAGTTGTGGTTGAGCCTACCTTGCCTATGGTTCTATATTGTGGGTTTGGCCTCCCTGTTGAAATGGGTTATCTCAATCATCCTTACCTCTGGGTTTTGTGAATACCCCACCTATAGATTGACATTGTTGGTCTATGTGGTTAGTATACTCGTGCCATATTTCGACCCTGTGGATGTTTAAGTGAAATATGACTAAAACCTTCCATGGCTTGTCCTGGAAAAACCCCCAGTTGTTAGCATGCTTTATTATGACCTCACTATCATTGTTGTGTGGTGAACATTATACAGATATCTTGACATTTCTTACCCATATTTTGATGGGAGCATTATTCATGCTTTTTGGTTGGGCACAAGTTTTTTTGGGTCACTTGGTATGATGTGTTGAAGGAAGTGTTGGTTTCACTTGTTCTTTGGAAGTTACAGTCTGTTATATGAAGCTCATGCAGTCGATAACATGGTTGCAAATTATTTTTATATTATCCGTGATCGATTATAATAAGGCACCTGTGGAATGAGTTGTCTATGCTATGCAACTTCCAAACCCTATGTTTAAATTGCCCTGTCGTCTCTACCCTTACTGTCATTGACATATCTAGAACCCTACACATTACAGTGAAAGCGTTGCTTACTCCAGTTTGAGTTGTTGAGATTATTGTTCTTGCTCGGTGACTTGGACATGAGTTTAGTTGGTCTCTTGCTTGGCAATTGTGGAAAGGAGTATGTCCTCACCTATTCATTGAAAATTATTGTTATTGAAGCTTGTGTTCCCAATAACAAATGTTATTCTTCTTGGTTAAATCATTATGTTTATTGTTTAAAAAAAAAACACCAGTGTTCGAAATGTCTAAGGCTTGAATCGAGTAACACTGCCCAAAATGAAATTAGAAGAACTTGCATTGAATGGGGCTTAGACTAATGATGGATATAAGTTCGTTTGGAAGCATTATGCATGACCCTATTGGATTTAAAGGATTATTATTGGGGTTGATGTTATGAATCGTGGCTCAAAGACTATTGTTGTATTCCTGTAGAGATTACGATGTTGTTCGTCATTTCTATTATATAATGATAATATGGTTACAATGGTTACTATGGTTAAATAATCCTAGGCATATCAAATAGTTTACTGTGTAAAATAATTTGGAGGCCAGCGAGCAATTTTGTTAAAGAAGGCATCAGTTTGGATTATTCTTTTGGAAACAAAATATTGTTTAAACTTTGAGATTCTGAACAAAGATAAATTTTGATTGCATCAGAGGTAGCATGTTTGATTTCTTTTCACTTTAATAGTATCTATAAAGTTTCCCTATCATTCTACCATTTTTCGCTAATTACTTTCCCTCCACAATCCTGATTTCACTTATTGCATCCATGTTTTGTGATATAAATTTTAAAAGAAAAAGTTTGTGTGGAAGCAAAAGAAAGATAACATAGCAAGGGTTGATGACTGATATTCTTGATATTTTTATACACAGTTAATTGTTTGTTTAATTGTTGAACAATATTCGTATATTAATCCCCTATCATTCTACCATTTTTCACTATTTACACTCTCTCCATATTTCCAATGAACCCTATCTTTCCATGTTCACATGGAAATTAATGAATGATGTATTATGGATGGATTTGCATGTATCTCGTATCAATTTTCGAGCCAACTTTTGATTCATGTAAGCAGAGTGTCAGGTATGGATTATTAAGAGCTTCATTACTGACAAATTGTTGCTACACGATGAGCTTTTTCAGTAAAGGAAACAATGGTTGAAATAACAGAGGCAAGGGAAATTGGAATCGAGGCCATAGGAGGCCTAGATTTTATATCCATTTTGACGTTGACCTGCAAGAATTGAACCAGTTGTTCCAAGTTGGGTTCTTTACTTGGGTTGGCCATGGGATAATGCATCATCGACCAGAGAGACCCCGTTTCCAGCCTCCTCAAAATATTCCGGGCATTCTCATTCCTCCACATGTGTCTTTACAACCTGAAGTCCCTGCAAATGACGATTGGCAAGAGATTGTCAACCAACCTATCTCTCACCATCGCGGTTGGCCCATTATGTCATTACCTTTACCACCACCTGTTAATCCTAATGTCCAAATTTCCCAAGTTGTTTCATCAGTTCAGTCTTTGCATGCCAGTATGATATTGAAGACTGATATTCCCCAACCTGTGAAAGAAAAAGGAAAATCAATTGCCTCGCTTTCTTCTCCCTCCACAGATTCCTCAAAATCTGTGTCTTCCTGCTTTCATTTAAAGGATGTCTACTCCCATATAATCAACTAGATACAACCCCAAGGATCCAATCAACCACGGGCTACATCAGAAAATTCTAAGGGAAACAACGGTGAGAAAAGGAAAATTGCCTCACAAAGTGGCAAATATGGTTTTTAAATTACGTTTTATATGATTCAGTTGATGAGGACAATGTTGAATGGTTTTCAACATTTTTGGACAACAAGCCCTATTTTTGATATGTTGTGGATAATGTGGATATGTATTCTTTTTGGATATGATATAAATTATTGTTGATATTTAAATATCTAGTTTAGAATATTGTCAAGGGAGTTACAAGGGTGGCATATGGTCAAAGTGATTATCTTTTGTGTGTTATATTTCATGATTTAAAAAGAAGATATTCACGGGAGTAACAAGGGGTCCCACCTACATAGTTATTGTTAATTAATACCCTTAACTATATTATTATTATTTATTTCTCCTCAACTAATTAGTTAAGCTAAATCAACTTAACTAAAGAAAGTAGTTGAACTACTTCAACTTATTTGGAAAGAATAAAATCTCAATGAGAAGAAGAGACAAAGGAGAATAGAAGGAGAAAACAAGACTAAGGCTTGCTCTTTAGTTACATGAGATAGTTTCAGTTTTCATTCATTTATGAGTTTATTCAATGCCTAATTCTCTTCTTGACAGCATGGTCTTATTGTAGATAGCAAGGTTCAAGACTGAACCACACTTTTCAGACGCTTGTTTTAGAGGTGTTGATTTATCCTTGATAGTCTGTATATTCTTATTTGTTTGTGAATTAAGTTTCATGGCTGATAAAGGATATCTTGCAGAGTCAAGATGGCAGCAGTTTGTGGAAAGTTGATCTAGATTATTAATTTAAGTTTTACTTTACTGTCCGAGTCTTTTTGTATGGTGTTCATCGAGGATCTCTAAATCAGACTTTGGTCCATGCCCTGGCAAGGGTTTTGTAAATAGAAAAAAACTTTTGGTATCTCGGAATGAAATAAAATCAGATTGATATTATGTCTCATACATGTGTATTAGTGACTTGGTTACTTTTCGCTTTTGATCTCCATGTTTACTTTATCGCAAAAAATGTGTACATTCCAATAGCTTTTATAAAATTTATTTTATATTGCAACATATTTTATAAATCAGCCTCAATCCTTGTAATTAATACTTGCGGATTGAGTGAGTTTTTTGAGGCTATAAACTATGGGAGACATTCCCAACTATCTTGTCCTAGCCAGGCAAGATCTGAAAATGATTGATTAAGGTAATCGATACCTTTTCCTCAACATTTATTTGGCGACCATATTGGGGAGATCTTCCATATCTCTCTGATTGATTGTATTCATGATTATCTTTGAATGTTTTTGTTTTTTGTTTATGATTCTTTGACTGATTTTTCTCATGACAATACCTTCTACAAGGCAGCCCAATATTGAACATGGTCTTAAAGACCAAACTAGCATTGCCTTGACCTTATTCAATATTATCTTAGAAATTGCTAATACCTGGGTTGAGCTTGAATGCTCGTGGGAAGTAATTGAACAAGATATAAGTATCTATGAACGTTGGGAGTCTAGGAAAAGCTAGCCTAGAAATCAGTCATAGCCCTCCTTTTCCTAATATTTTAATCTTCTTTTTCATGTCCTCAAATCCTCGCATCTCTAGAAGAAGAAGAGGATTGTCTCCTAAAGCCACTCCTATCATTGAAATAGGAAGGAGGAAAGCCATTTTGTCAACCCAACAAGGTACTCTAAGGAGAACTTTGTCTGATTCGGCTAGTTCACCCTTCTCACCCTCACCCATCATTTTCAAAATGGCATCTGCGGGTGGCTCTAGTGGTACTGGAGGTGCCTCATCATCTCAACCTTCGGCCTCATCGATAATTGGTAGTTTATATATCCAATAGGTTCCTATCCAATCTACTACTAACCCTACTAAAATCATAAAGAAATATGGGCTTTTTCAATTCAAGGAAGATGCTACTACCACCCCGTGGCAAGTATCCTCTCCCTTGAACCTAGCACCTGCTACTCGTCCGTTACCAAAATTTAAAGAGCATCTACCTAGGTTTTCAGGAAATAATACAGTCACTACAAATGAACACTTGGTAGCATTCTCTAATGTTTTTCACAATGTAGGAGATAATGATAATGATACTTGCATGCGCTTATTTGTGAACTCTCTCAAAGGGAAAGCAGAGACATATTTTTTTGATCTCCCTCCCAAGATTCTTTGAACTTGGGAAGAGTTAGTTTACTATTTCAAGTCAACTTATGGGCAGTCTAAGAGCCCAGCAGAAAAATTATGGGAATATAATAGCATTGCATACAAGGACGGTGAGACTATTAAGTATTTCAACCTTCGTTTCACCAAGTTGTATAACCAAATCCCTGAACTTATTTTCCCCCAGAACCAAGTTTCTTTTATGCATTATTATAATGCTCTACCTTCCCCTTATCGACATAGGTTTGAAGAAAAAGATATTGATAATATTAGTTCCGCTCTTCATACTTGTCTAGACTATGAAGAGCAACTAGAAAGAACAGGTCTCCCCAAGGGGGACTCGGTTAAACAAACGAACATGTCTGCCCTCCTAAAACTTGTGCAAGATATGAACAATCGGATGATAGCATATGAACGAAAGGGAAACGTCCATTCACTTACACCCAGGGCATCATCTTCTTCCTCAACACCTCTTAGGAATACCAATGAAAACAAATTTCAGCCCAAAGCCATCATGTCTCACAGTTGGTGTAACTTTTGTGAGGAAAATCACGAAGAAAGTACTTGTGAGGTTAAGAAGAGTGCCAGAGATAAAATCTTTGGCAAGAACCCTGAAACCACCATTGTTGTTCTAGATTGGGAAGAACCGAAAGATGTTATGATCATAAACACTAGGAACAAATCCTATGCTTCTAAAGGAAAATATGGTCCCCTTATACTTCTTCTACTCCAAACTCATCTTCGCAAGTTGTTATTGTTCAAGCTACCAAAACTCCCAACAATAAAAGAGTTTCATCCCCTCTCCCCTCTTCCAACTATAACATTCTCAACCAATTGTCTAATATCAAGGTCGATGCTACTCTCCTGGACATGGTTGTCGTCCTTGAACAACAAAAGCATATCAAGGATTTTATGGAAGGAAAAGCATCCACCATAGCCAATCTTTCTGAAGAGGCAAAAGAAGAGCAGTCCACTGTAAATAAAATAGGTGTAAATAATTTTAGACACACTGTAAAAAACCCTCCATTTTTCATTTCTATAAAAATTATGGATAAAATAGCCCATTGTTGCCTAATTGACGGTGGTTCGAGTCCAAGCGTAATGTCGAAAATCATCATGGAAGAGCTAGGCTTATCATGTACTAATAAAAATTCTAGAAGCATGCTCTCCTATAATAGTCTACAGCAGTCAACTATAGGTGAAATCAAAGACGTGAATTTAGTTCTGTGCGCACATCCTAAAATAAGGACGACCCTCAATATCCAGGTAATTGGCATGCCAGTAAGTAACTATTCTATCATCTTAGAAAGAGACTGGAAAGGCTTGACAGGTAGATATATTTCACTTGACGGGACACACTTATTAGTTCCTCGGAATGGAAAGAATATTATAGTCCTAAGGGAAGGAAGAATATCACCGTACATAGAGAGCATTCCACAGCCTAACGTAAACTATGTCGAGGAATACTTAGGAGTGCATTCCATCTTTGCGGATGAGGGTGACACTACCCTGGAACAAATTGATCTGGAAGATGGTATGTGGCGCATGCACTTTGATGGTTCATGCTCCAACGAAGGTAATGGACCTGCCATTATCTTATACTCACCTGTAGGTAAAATTC
>JASDQU010306138.1:17255-31841 GCA_032191745.1 Picea mariana
CAGCTTACAAAGTCTATCGACTGTCACTGATTCCACTCTCAGACTTTGGGGGGCATTCTGTTATCCACAATTTTGGTCATCGTGATGATGTTATGATGATGGAAAATCAAGCTCTTCACTAAGAACACTTTCCTGAGAAAAGTTACATTTGTCTGCTTCCAGAAATCATACTTTTTAGGGATGTTCGCAGGCTACCTATATAGCTGCCTGCGAGAATGCCTGATTCTCACATGCTGCATTAAGCTGGAGTGCGAGGGGTTCACACTGTACCTAATAGATAGGGTGAGAACATCTTCCAAATGAAGGAAAAAGATAAAATCTCGAACCTTCTAGAAGGGAATCTTCTAGATGAATGAGTTGGCTTGCGAATGGTTATCTAAGAACTGGCTTTTTTGATATCTTGGGATCATTTCCTATCCAAGTAACTAATCTATCATTTCCTATATATTGAAGAGGATGCTCATGGAAAAGGTTAGAAGCAAACTAGCAAGAGATTGATTGGAGAATTAGTGTAAGATTGTATGAAGGACTGATGCTACAGCAGCAAGAGACACCAGCAAGGTCATCAAAAGTGGTTGATTTTCTTCATGCATGAGCAAGTGTGTGTGTCAAATCTAGGATCCATCGAAAGAAGATCTACAACATCAAGTCTTACGTTGTAAGTTTCAATTTCAATTAATTCAATACAGTAATATGTCCCTTTCCCATAAAGATGATGTCTCTTTATTACATAACTCCTTGATCATATGTATAGATTAGCCATTGAATATATTGATTTTCTTTCACTTCGATTGGTTTGTACTGTTGTGATCTGAATGACACAAGAGAATTGGAGTGAAGCTTGGAACAACAGAGACCTAGGAAAGCGTTCATAAGGTATGTCCATGATCCTTGTCTCTTAGTTCATTCAATAGGCTAAATCTAGGGAAAGAGTATTATTCTGTCCTATTTTGTTCTAGATCCAGGTGGATCTAGGGAGATCGGTTTGTGTCCACACTTACGGATTAATCCTGAAACAACAGTAAAGGTGATAGCGGGTCTCCTTGTTTGATTCCTCTTGAAGGCCATAAGGGTTTGGTTGGGGCTCCATTTATTAGCAGTGAGTAGCTAGTTGTTGACACTAGGCTAATAATCCAGTTGATCCATTATTGCACAAAGCCAAAAGCTTCAAGAGTCTTGACCATGTAGTGCTAGTTGATTTTGTCATAAGCCTTTGCTAGATCCAATTGGATTATCATCCCCCCTTTCCTATGGGTTTTCAGTGTGTGTATCAGTGCATGGGCATGGATGATGTTGTCCAAAATTTTCCACCCTTCTACAAAACCTGCATGTTCCTGGGAAATTAGTAAGGGTAGGAGAGGTTTCAGTCTGTTGGCTATGACTTTGGAGATTATCTTGTAGACAACATTGCATAATGCTATGGGTCTGTAGCGGTCTGGGGTCCTTGCTTCATTTTCTTTGGGAATTAGAGATATCATTGTGGCATTTAATGCTTTCAGAATGGAGGTCGAGCATCTGGAGTCTTCCACTACCCCATAGACGTCATATTTGACCACTTACCAACAATATTTGAAGAATTCCACTGTGAAACCATCTGGACCTAGGGCCTTTCCATTGGGCATCTTCTGGACCACTTGGTCAATTTCCTCCTTAGCGATGGGTTTGTTTAGGCTAATATTTTGTTCCTTGGTAACTAGCCTCGGGATGTGCTGAGTTATGCTTTGTATGGCCTCCGTTCAATCTTGGTTGGGTTCTTGGGTTATCCCATGGAAATCGTTTACAAATATATTTTTGATCTCCTTATGGGACTATCTCTCGATACCATCCTGATCTCAAATTTTTAGGATTTTGTTGTGGGTTCTTCTAGAAATGGTGGTTCGGTGAAAAAACCTTGTATTCCGTTCACCTTCCTTTAGCTACCTGATTTTGGACTTTTGGCGCCATAGTGTCTCTTCCTGCTGGCATCTTGCTTCCCATTCCTGGTTCAGTTGGATCTCTTCCTTGTTTTGGTCCTCTGTATAACCCTTGTCTATGCATATTTCCTGGAGGTTCCTCATTCTACTTTCTATAATTCTTTTTTCTTGATTTATGTTTCCAAAGATTTCCTTGTTCCACTCCTTTAGTTTATGTTTGATGTACCGAAGTTTCTTGTAAATTTTGAACATCCTTGTCCCTTGTTTAGGTTGTGGTTCCCTCCACCAATGGCTGATGTTCTCCTTGAAGGTGGGGTGTTCAATTCAGAATTTCTCGAATCTGAAAGGTCTGTTTTTTGGTGTGGTTTGGAAGTTTGCTTCCAGTTGGACTGGCCAATGGTTTGAGCCCCCCCCAGGGAAGGATGATGTAGTCTAATGTTAAACCCTCTAGGATGATGGAATCTGACACCAGGAATCTGTCTAGCCTCGTCGCTATCTAATGTTGATTTATCCGTTTGTTGTTCCACGTGAACTGACCATTACTAGTCTTGATGTCCACCATCTCCATTGTGTCAATGAAAGCTGAAAAGTCTTCCGCGTCTCTATTAAGTCTCCTGGTGCCTCCTTTTTTCTCCACAAGTGTTGTGATGATGTTGAAGTCCTTGGCTAGGATCTAGTGGGGGTTGCTGGAGCGGAATTTTAGGTTTTTCAGTTCTAGGAGCATTCTTCTCTTCTCTTCCAACATCTATGGACCATACACATTGGTGCATAGAATCACCTCCGTGTTACCTATGATTTGCATGCTTACTGAGAGTGTGTATCTAGTGGGTTCGGCTGCTACTAGATTCATCACTTGTGGGTTCCACAGAGTGAGAATACCTCCTTCCATATATTGTCCTTCAACAACCAACGTCTTGTACTTGCTCCATTGTTTTTTGTTGAGTTTCCATTCTATCTACCGTACATTTTGTCTCTTGAATGAAACAGAGGTCTGATTGTTCCTTCCTCAATTTGTTTTTAAGGATTCTTTGTTTTCTTGGGTTGTTTAGGCTATTCCATGTTATAATATTTATTTAAACATGTTGGGGGGATTTAGGAAAGATCTTCTTGATCTTACCTGAATTTATCAGCAGGGCTCCTAGTTCCTGTAGGGCTGCGCTATTTGATTTCTTGCCTTTCTTCCTTTGCGTCTACTTGGGTGAGAGTTGTGGTTGTCCCTCGCCTACTTTGATTTCTAGGTGTCCTATCTCCCCGCGTGTGCACTTGAGCCCTCTAGATTTTTCTTCCTCCCTTAGGAGGAATAGGTATTGGATGCGGTCTAGTTGCTCCGTTGGTACATTGTCTACACCCTGTTTTTTCCATTGCTCTAGTATGTTCGGGAGATCTATTCCTTCGCTTTCCACAATATCTCTGAGGTCCAGATCTTCCATGCCTATCTCGCTTGGTGTCATTTCCACGTCTCTGTCTACCTCCTGCATGGGTGTGTTGGCATCTCCGGTTTCTCCATCCATAGGAGTTGCGCTACCCCCCTGCTCCATTTGATTGCTTGGATTGTTTGTGTTCTCATTTGTGGTTTGGTCCTTAGTTTCTTTCGATTTTTCCTTTTCCTTTCCTCCTTCTTCCCCTTTGTAGGTTTTTTCTCACCCTTCCATTATGGTCCTGGCCTCCAGATTGCCTCCCATTGGGGTTTTATTCGGTTTCTTGTTTGCTCTGTTTCTGTGGTTCGGTTTAATAAACCCTTCCTCATCCTGTTGTATTTTGGTGTTTTCCGCTTCTTGTTTTTTATTGTGAGGGCATTCTCTGAATAGGTTTCCATGCTCATGGCATCTTCTGCATTTGAATGGGATCTGCTCATAATCAATGCTTTGTATCCATTCCTTATCCATGAATTCCAAGCTTATGGCTTCTAGGAGTGCCCCTGAAACAACCATCTCTATGCAAATTCTTGCATAGGAGGTATATCTCCGTTTTAGGGTTTCTTCCGATGTCTTCACATATTTTCTTAGTTTGTTCCCAATTGCTTTGAAGGTAGAGGGTAACCAGTAGTCTAGCGTTAGGGAGTAAAGCCGTAGCCAGACGGGTACATTCTTGAAGGTTTCTTTCTCCAGGGAGAAGCTTTTCTTCCATGGCCGCATATACAGTCCTGCTGAGGTGTGGAAGTATGCCCCCCCTCAAAGACTTTGTCTCTGCCCTCCAAGTTCATGAATACTGTTGTGAAGAAGCCTTTCGAACCCAGATGGAGTTCCACTTCCCCATTTGGATTCCAATGATATTTTATCCAGTTTCCCAACATTCTTTCTATGGGCCACAGACCCATGAACTTGCAGATTAATGCATGCGTCTTCATTTGGTCCTGGTAGAGTTGCGTTTGTGGGTCTTCGAGTATTACCTTGGGTATCAATGCTATTTTCGGTTTACACGAGTTGTGATATTCTACCCCATTGGGGTTCTCTGGTTCTTGCGTTGCATTCTGGGTTTTTCTAGCTTCTTCCCCCATGCTGTCCCTTTTTTCTGAGTTGCTTTCCTGATTCTTTTCCGATCCGAAACCCGAGGTGCTCGTCACTAGTTCCTTGAAACCTCCGCCTCGGGGTCCCTTCCCCCTGTTCACCACTACCTGCTTGTATGAGGGGGTTCCATTACCGCCCCCTTTGGCAACCATGTTGTTCTCTGTTGTGTTCGCGACTGTCAAACCCTAGCTTATTTGCGACTCCATCCTTCCCAAAATATGATGATGCCAACAATCATAAAATTACAACTTCATATCCTAGAATCGCGTATCATAAATCAGTGTAAAATTTATTAATTTTTGTTATTTAAATTGTATTTTTGAATGTAGAAATAGAATCAACGTGATGAAAAACTGGTAGAGTACTGGAATTATACAAATTTAATCACTCAAATTTGTAGATTCAACAATATCTAGCCTATTTCGAACAAATATCTCAAAAAAAAATAAACCCTAAAAAAACAAAATCATAACACATTTAAACTACCCCTAAAAAAATCCTTAAAAAATAAAAAGTTATTTTTAAGTTCCAACTGTGTGGATCGGATCCTAAGGTGCCAACATACACTCAAAATGCTCAAAATAATACAAATGGTGAATGTGTTACGTTATGAATGTTTATAATGTTGAGTATTGGTTAGGAGTTACTTTTGCAAAGAAAGGAAGAATATATCTTTAAATTGTATAAATTTATTGGATTGATTCTATTATGTTTTATTCTTTTATAATAAAAATTGAAAATAATATATATATATATATATATANATAATTTTTTATTTTTAAACAAATGAAATTTAAAATTTTAATTATTTTTAATTAATTAAAATTTATTTAAATAATAAATATTATATACAATTATCCTAGATGGGGTGCCATGCAACACACAATGACCACGTAACACAGGCCCGAGCCCAACCATAAATATGGTAGGCTGGATCCCATCCCCTTTTCATTAAATGGGAGCTTGCCATTACTCCCCGTCAAGAGGTGAATGACGACTCCCTCATGCGAGCAAAACGACAGTCATGGGATTTAGTGGATGGGAGACATTAGTGGAAGCAGTCATGTCACTCCTCTACGCTCTTATTCGGCAGCGCAACAACTCAGACCATTTCACCTTCGTCTTGCACTAGGCCAACAACTCTGAGTTCTGGTGTAGCCACCAGAGGACTTCTTACACGATAATGTTACGCATCACGTCCTCGATGTCGAGGGAGAGAGGCAGGTCGCACCGTGACCCTGCCTGGCATAGATTCGTCACACGACAGAGGAGGAGGCAACAGTTAGAGTGGGCACTCTCCATAGCCCACACTCAACGCACTTAGGTTGCACTTAGCAGAGAAAAGGTTAGGTCACCTCCAATGGCATATGTGGATGAAGTGATCCCGGAGGAACCTTTACAACTCCCTCCATAATCCCTCCTCTTCATTGCGCCAGAAAATTGGCAGCCCCCAAACCATTTTTCGGCGGAAGCCATTGCACCAACCACAAATAGGCCTGCACGGGAGGTTCACACTTGCATCGCAGAGGAGGTAGAGGAGGCTGATACTTGCATCATGGAGGAGGAATTCCTAGAGGAATTCCTCCACCTTGACTCCTAGGATGCCTCACTTCTAGGTGACATCAAATTCCCTAATGCCACAGCGGAGGATGAGGAGCTCGGGAAGGAGGAGAAATTTGGGACGGAAAAAGATAGGGATGGTGCACATGAGGCTATAGGTGGTATGACGGTGGAGGGTGGCCTGGTCCTAGTGCCACCACCTATCCCGGAACAACTGGTGTTAGTGTTTGAGCTTCGTAGCCAGATGGTGAATCAAATCCACCGCGACATACTCATGCACTAGCACATCAACATGTTGTATGAGGCATATTCCAATGCACCAGCTGGGAAAAATATCTTCACGCGCAAGGCCTTTTGTCCTACAGACTCACAATGAGCCTCACAACGATGATCTCAACAACACAACATCCGATGCTAACGAGTAATTCCATGGATTGGAGCTCTGTCTGGTTCCGGTGTCCAATTTCCTACTTAGATGTCTGTTTCAATTCCGGTTCAATGTCCAGTTTTAATTCCAGTCTAGTTTCATTTCCAGTTTCTCTTTTGAACAATGATATTAAGACTATAGTCTGCCACTTGCCCTGGTTTCCTCTTGGCAGGGCAAATGGAAGACTGCCATTTTTTGACTTGGACATCACAGGCTGCCAACTGTCTCGGTTTCCGCTAACTCGACAGAACAGTTGGCAGCCTGTCGACATGTGTTTTTTTGTATGTGACAAGTTTTAATAGGAATTGCCTTTTTTATTTACAAAAAAAAACATATTATATACAATTATTTTTTTGAAGTTGTAGTGAGTTTAACTGTTTTTGTTTTTGTGTTTTTCTGAGATTATTTTTTTCTTTAATTTTGCTCGAAATTTGGCGATAAATTGTTGAATCTGCATATTTGAGTGGTTAAATCTATATAATCCCAGTGCCATATGGGTTTTTCAATACGCTAAATCCATTTCTGCATTGATAAATGAAATTTAAACAATAGAAAATTGTGATTTAGTACAGATTTATATCTCTAGATTTTTGTGAAAAGAACAAAAACTTAGAACAATTAAACAACGCATTTTCTTAAACATTAAAAAAAATTTGGATGTTGTGGATTTGTAGACCCAAAATCTCATTTGTTCTGGTGGTTAAATTTCTGTTCGATTTTAACAACATATCGATAAGAACACCGAGTGATGAGATGTCCAGAAAATCCATTTCAGTTTGGATGTATTTGTCTAGAGCCCCACGATATTTCAGAACCAAATGTCGTTCAAGGTATTTGATGCCCAACTTGGTGCGCATGGTATGGAAGGTATTGGTGAACTCCGAAACTGCTTGGCCCTTCTCTTGCCGCAGTGTGGTCCATCTCATTTACTGGTCCTTATAGTTGCCAACAGGATAATACTATTCCTTTACCACATCCACAAAAAATTCCCAAGTGGGCTCGGCCCCATATATTCCAGACTCCTCTGTGGAACTTTGCTCCCAGTAAGTTTCCCACCAATGTTTTACATGAGGGAGATATTTNAAGGAGTGCGAAGGTGATCTTTTCTTTGTCAGAAAAATTGTGAATAGAGAAATAACCTTCTAGCAGAGTTAACCATTTTTCTAGGGCTTCTGCATCTATCTATCCTTCAAATACATGAATATCAAAATTAACTTGTACCTTGAAAGGAGAGGTGCCTCTAGAGTGGCCTCTTGATGAAGATGTGTCTGCTGCTATTGGTAGGCGTTGATGGATGTGGGGCAAAATTCTCCATCATGTCGTCCCTCTGTCACGTGAGAGCTTGCTCAAGCAACAAATTGATAGGATTGTCTGCTCCATCATTTTTATTTTCTTCCAGCACTGAGGGTTTCTTGGGTGTGCGAGAGAGATTGTCCTCAAGAAATACAATATCAAGACCCAATTTGTTATACTCAGACCTTGTAGGTGACATGCACGGAAAAATGATCAAGAGCAGCCTGCTTTGATACCACTAATCCAGATTATTTTCGGCAGGAAATGAGAGCGGAGATATAATAAAGAAATGCACTGAGATATCACAGATATTCAATAATATAACATAAATGTATCATAGATGCAACCATAAACACAGATATATAGTAATACACGATTTCTATTAATGAAAGAAATGTACAGAGACTGTAAAAATACAGAGTGAAAGACTCGCTAGAATGGTGGCAGGTTATCTCTGAGAAGAGATGTGACGGCTACTTGCATTCATAAGAAGATGATTACCATGAGGCTTTGAAGGCCTTCTTACAATAAACAGAAATTTCAAAAAGCCTAGACATCCAAAAACCTAACCCTAGGAGATGAAGCGCCAAAAGTCATGTGGGCCCCGTTTGGGTAAGTTAGTACATTAACTTCCTGGGGTCATAACTTTTGCATACGATCTTCGTTTTAGGCGTATGATAGCTTGTTGGAAAGGTATCGTCAAGGAGATTCATTTTGGGGCTTCAATAATTTTGTAGGCATTCATTGAGAAGATCGATCCTGAAAAACCTTCATTTAGGCTCTCAAAATGGCCTCGGAAGTTAAAACTGCTAAAAATAGTAAATTGCCAAAATTGTCAAAAAACTGTTTTGAGCCAATTGGAAAAGGTGGGTGGCCACTGATATTCACCTAGATCAAGCCTCCCTCATGAGGAAGAAATGGTCTCCATTACATTGAGTTCTCAGGGGAAAGGGAAAAGCATTTGTTGAATCTGCATCTTGGTGAGCTGCTTGCCTTGCTGGAGATGTCGTGCTACTCAGTTTGTGGAAGTCTGTCACGAACCTGTTGAGGCTGAGGTTCTTCAAAAAGTCAAGATACATGAGCGGAAAGTGTGCAGAAGGAATCTTTTCGCTTTGCTGCATCCTTTTCGACCTGCTTCTATTGGATAAAAGGTGCTTGGGGTGAAGGTGTAGTGGTTGCAATGTCCTTCTGTTATTCTTTTGAATAGATTGTGAATAAGCTAAATTTTGCAGTATGAGATACTACGTTGTGACACATTTTAGGTGGAATAGTAGTCAAAACTACCTCTAGTATTCTGTAGAGATGAACCCCCAAAGTAACAATGAAACTACGGGGTCGAGACTCATAAACAACATGGCACTTCCACATATATGGATGGCCCAAGTGAACATCACAAACATCCAATGGGACAACATCACATAATACCTTGTCCTTGAAGGGTTGGATGCCGTATGACAATCAAAATTGCTGGTTGACTCAGAGATCTCGTCCTTGGCGAAGCCAACCGATGTTGTATGGCTACGAGTGTGGTGTTGTCAACAATCCCAACTGTTTGACGACCTCTGCTGAGATGAGGTTCTTCTAGCTTCCACTATCAACAATAAAATGTAGTGGGGTCCCCTTCACCCACATTTCTGAATGAAAAAGGTGNGTGGGGTTTGCGTCAATGAATTGTCCTTTACCAGTATTTTCAGAATCAGATTCTGAATCAGGGTTCGGCTCCTTGCCTTTGATCTCGGCCACCAATGATTGTTTTGAGCAACATTCATCGGTGTTGTGCCAGGGGATTTTGTGGAAATCACACCAGTTTTTGGTATCCTTCTTTGTCTTCCCGTGACCCTTATTTTCCTGTGACTTAGACTGGTTTTCAAGAAGTTGTTTGTTAGGGTCATATTTATCATACTTTGGATGTTGCGGATTTATGGACCCAAAATCCCATTTGTTCTGGTTCTTAAATTTCTGCTCGATTTTAACAACATATCGATAAGCAACACCGAGTGATGAGATGTCCAGAAAATCCATTTCAGTTTCGATGTATCTTTGTAGAGCCCCACAGTATTTCACAACCAAATGTCGTTCAGAGTCTTTGATACCCATCTTGGTGCGCAAGGTATGGAAGGTATTGGTGAACTCCGAAACTGCTTGGCCCCTCTCTTGCCGCAGTATGGTCCATCTCATGTACTGGTCCTCATAGTTGCCAACAGGTTAATACTGTTCCTTTACGACATCCACAAAAAAATCCCAAGTGGGTTCGACGTCATATATTCTAGACTCCTCTATGGAACTTTGCTCCCAATAAGTTTCCCACCAATGTTTGACATGAGGGAGAGATTTAAGTAGTGCGAAGGTGATCTTTTCTTTGTCAGAAAAATTGTGAACAGAGAAATAACCTTCTAGCAGAGTTAACCATTTTTCTAAGGCTTCTGCATCTATCTTTCTTTCAAATACAAGAATATAAAAATTAAATTGTACCTTGAAAGGTGAGGTGCCTCCAAAGTGGTCGCTTAATGAAGATGTGCCTGCTGCTATCGGCAGGCATTGAAGGATGTGGGAAAAATTCTCCATCATTTCGTTCCTCTGTCGCGTGAGAGCTTGCTCAAGCAACATATTAATAGGATCGTCTACTCCATCATTTTTCTTTGCTTATGCCATTGAGGGTTTCTTGGGTGTGCAAGAGAGATTGTCCTCAAGAGAGAAAATATTGAGACCCAACTTGCTATACTCAGACCTGGTTGGGGACATGCACTGAAAAACGATCAAGAGCAGCTTGCTCTGATATCACTGATCTGGATTATTTTTCAGCACGAAATGAGAGTGAAGATATAATAAATAAATGCACAAGGATATCACATATATTCAATAATATAACATAAATGTATCAGAGATGCAACCATAAACACAGATATACAGTAATACATGATTTCTATTAATGAAAGAAATGTACAGAGACTGTAAAAATACAGAGTGAAAGACTCGCTAGAATGGTGGCATCTTATCTCTAAGAAGAGATGTGACGACTACTTACATTCACAAGAAGATGATTACAATGAGGCTCTGAAGGCCTTTTTACAATAAACAAGAATGTCAAAAACCATAGACTTCCAAAAACCTAACCCTGGGAGATGAAGTGCCAAAAGTCATGTGGGCCCCATTTGGGTAAGTTAGTACATTAACTTCCTGGGGTCGTAACGTTTGCATACGATCTCCGTTTTAGGTGTATGATAGCCCGTTGGAAAGGTATCATTGAGGAGATTCATTTTGGGGCCTCAATCATATCATAGGCAAACATTGAGATTCTCAATCCTGAAAAACCTTCATTTAGGCCTTCAAAATGGTCCCGAAAGTTAAAACTGCTAAAAATAGTAAATTGTTAAATTGCCAGAAAACTATTTTGAGCCAGTTGGAAAAGGTGGGTGGCCACCGATACCCACCTGGATCAATCATCCCTACTTAGGAAGCAATGGTCTCCATTGCATTGAGTTCCCGGGGGAGAGGGAAAATCATTTGCTGAATTTGCCTCTTGGTGAGCTGCTTGCCTTGCTGGAGACGCCGCACTGCTCAGTTTGTGGAAGTACGTCACGAACCTGTTGAGGCTGAGTTTTTTAAACAAGTGGAGATACATGAGAGGATGGTGTGCAGAAGGAATATTTTCACTTTGATGCAGCCTTCTCGACCTTCTTTTGTTGGATAGAAGGTGCTTGGGGCGAGGCTGTAGTGGTTGTAGTGTCATTCTGTTCTTCTTTTGAACAGATTGTAAAGAAACTAAATTTTGCAGTATGAGATACTACCTTGCAACAATTTTTAGGTGGAGCAGTAGTCAGAAATACCTCTAGTATTCTGTAGAGAAGACCCCCAAAAGTAACAATGGCACTACGGTGTTGAGACTCATAAACATCATGGCACTTCCACATATATGGTTGGCCCAAGAGAACATTACATACATCCAGTGGGATAACATCACATAATACCGCGTCCTTGAAGGGTTGGATGTCATATGACAATCGACATTACTGGCTGACATAGAGATCTCGTCCTTGGTGAAGCCACCCGATGTTGTATGGATGCGGGTGTGGTGTTGTCGACAAGCCCAATTGTTTGTCGACCTCTGCTGAGATGAGGTTCTTCTAGTTTCCGCTATCAACAATAAAATGCAGCGGGGTCCCCTTCACCCACATTTGTGAATGAAAAAGGTGCTTCCCCTCTTCGGGATCTGTTGGTTCTTCCAGTTGAATTGCTGCGGTCATGATAATAGGAATGGGGTCTGCGTCAATGATCTGTACTTTATCAATATTTTTCAGAATCAGGGTTTGTCTCCTTGTCTTTGATCTCGGCCACCAATGACTATTTTGAATGACATTCATCAGTGTTGTGCTAGGGGATTTTGTGGAAATAACACCATTTTTTGGTATCCTTCTTCGTCTTCCCATGACCCTTCTTTTCCTGTGGCTTAGACTGGTTTTCAGGAAGCTGTTTGTTAGGGTCGTATTTATCATACTTTGGTTGTTGCGGATTTGCAGACTCAAAATCTTGTTTGTTATGGTGCTTAAATTTCTGCTCGATTTTAACATCATATCGATAAGTAGCATTGAATGATGAGATGTTCAGAAAATCCATTTCAGTTTGGATGTATCTGTGTAGAGCCCCATGGTATTTCAGAACCAAATGTCGTTCAGAGTCTTTGATACCCAGCTTTGTGTGCAAGGTATGGAAGGTATTGGTGAACTCTGAAACTTCTTGGCTCCTCTCTTTCCGTAGTGTGGTCCATCTCATGTACTGGTCCTCATAGTTTCCAACAGGGTAATACTGTTCCTTTACCGCATCCACAAAAAAATCCCAAGTGGGCTTGGCCCCATATATTCCAGACTCCTCTATGGAAATTTGCTCCTGGTAAGTTTCCCACCAATGTTTGACATGATGGAGAGCTTTAAGGAGTGCGAAGGTGATATTTTCTTTGTCGAAAAAATTGTGAACAGAGAAATAACCTTCTAGTAGAGTTAACCATTTTTCTAGGGCTTCTGCATCTATTTGTCCTTCAAATAAAGGAATATCAAAATTAACTTGTACCTTGAAAGGTGAGGTGCCTCCAAAGTGGTCACTTGATGAAGATGCACCTGCTTCTATCGCCAGGCGTTGAAGGATGTGGGCAAAATTATCCATCATTTCCTCCCTCTGTTGCGTGAGAGCTTGCTCAAGCAACAGATTCATAGGGTCGTCTGCTCTGTCATTTTTATTTTCTTCTGCCATTGAGGGTTTCTTGGGAGTGCGAGAGTGATTTTCATCAAGAGAGACAAGCTCGAGACCCAAATTTCTATACTCAGACCTCGTCGGTGACATGCACTGAAAAATGATCAAGAGCAGTCTGCTCTGATACCACTGATCTGGAGTGGAGATATAATAAAGAAATGCATAGAGATATCGCAGATATTCAATAATATAACAAAAATGTATTAGATATGAAACCATAAACATATATATACAGTAATACACGATTTCTATTAATGAAAGAAATGTACAGAGACTGTAAAAATATAGAATGAAAGACTCGCTAGAATGGTGATAGCTTATCTCTGAGAAGAGATGTGACAGCTACTCGCATTCGCAAGAAAATGATTACAATGAGGCCCTGAAGGATTTTTTGCAATAAACAGGAATGTCAAAAACCCTAGACATCCAAAAACCTAACCCTAGGAGATGAAGCACCAAAATTCATGTGGGCCCCGTTTGGGTAAGTTAGTACATTAACTTCCCGGGGTCATAACTTTTGCATACGATCTCCATTTTAGGCGTATGATAGCTCGTTGGAAAGGTATCATCGATAATATTAATTTTGGGGCCTCAATCATGTTGTAGGATATCATTGAGAATCTCGACCCTAAAAAATCTTCATTTAGGCCCTCAAAATGGCCCCGGAAGTTAAAACTGCTAAAAATAGTAAATTCCCAAAATTGTCAGAAAACTGTTTTGAGCCAATTGGAAATGGTGGGTGGCCACCGATATCCACTTGGATCAATCCTCCCTCCTTATGAAGCAATGGTCTCCATTGTGTTGAGTTCTCGAGGGAGAGGGAAAATCGTTTGTTGAATCTGCATCTTGGTGAGCTGCTTGCCTTGTTGGAGACGTCGCGCTGCTCAATTTGTGGAAGTCTGTCACGAACCTGTTGAGGTTGAGGTTGTTGAACAAGTCTAGATACATGAGAGGAAGGTGTGAAGAATGAATCTTTGCGCTTTACTGTAGCCTTGTTGACCTGCTTTTGTTGGATAAAAGGTGCTTGGGGCGATCCTGTAGTGGTTGCAGTGTCCTTCTGTTCTTCTTTTGAACATATTATGAAGCTAAATTTTGCAGTATGAGATATTACCTTGTGACACATTTTAGGTGGAACAGTAGTTGGACCTACCTCTGGTATTCTGTAGAGATGAGCCCCCAAAGTAACAATGACACTACGGGGTTGAGACTCATAAACAACATGGTGCTTCCACATATATGGTTGGCCCAGGAGAACATCACAGACATCTAGTGGGACAACATCACATAATACCTCATCCTTGAAGGGCTGGATGTCGTATGACAATTGACATTGCTGGATGACATGAAGATCTCGTCCTTTGGGAAAACACCCGATGTTGTCTGGCTGAGGGTGTGGTGTTATTGACAATCCCAACTGTTTGACGACCTTTGCTGAGATGAGGTTCTTTTGGCTTCCTCTATCAACAATAACATGATTGGGGTCCCCTTCACCCACATTTGTGAATGAAAAAGGTGCTCCCCCTCTTCGGGATCTGTTGGTTCTTCTGGTTGAATTGTTGTGGTTGCGACAATAGCAGTGGGGTCTGTGTCAATGATCTGTCCTTTACCAGTATTTTCAGAATTAGATTCTTAATCAGGGTTC
>JASDQU010306138.1:45057-59796 GCA_032191745.1 Picea mariana
GAAGGGACAAGGGAAATGCAAGTGAAGCATTTCAGATTTTACGTTTTGTAATTTTTTATTTTAGAGATAAGGAGAATACCAATCGCTTAGGGTTGAGAACCTTTTGTATAAATACATATTTCAAAGATTGAAGACATGTTACTTCTTTCCGTATGTAACTGAGAAAATCTCCTTTAGTGAGAATTAATACAAGTACAGACCGAGATTCCAACCTTTGTGCAGTTTGAGTTAAGTGTCTCTCCTGTATTTCATAATCCTAGCATTTCTTTATGTCATTCCTTGATGAGTGATTGATTGCAACTTAGTATTACTACTACTGTAGTCATATTTTAATAGTTGTTTGATAAGCAAGCAATTTTTCCTCTGTGTTTATTGTGAGTGAGCACAAGACTTGCGAACTACTTGGACCACTGTATCTTATACCCTTTCAGGAGTGTATTCCCTATTTTCTTCTACTTTGAACAAGTTAAGATTCATCGTATATTGATGCCTCATTTTGTTTAATAGTTTTGTAACTTTCTCCCATATCATTTGATTTTATAAATTGACTCAAACGACAAAAGACGACCTCTGTTTTGTTCTGTCATTATTTTCATTTGAGGATTTATGCTCATATAACTATCGGAAGAAAAAGCACCTTTAAAAAAACATCCTTTTATATTTCTGATGCCTTGACATTAGTCTTTGAGCCTTAAGTGTAATCTCAGGAACAATAGGTCATTTGGGCATGCAAGAGCTTTTGTCCTCAAGAGAAACAATCTCGAGACCCAATTCTTTGTACCCTGACCTCGTTGGGGACATGCATTAAGACGACAAGGATCAGACCGCTCTGATACCATTGATCCAGATTTTATGAGCAAAAAGAAATGAATACAGATTATTAAAAATGCTTAATACAGAATAACAAAGATATAATAAAACTGGTTTTCTATTCAATAAGGAAATAAGTTGAAACTGTAAAATGTAGCGGAAAACAAGCTTGCTGGAATGGTGGTGGCTTATCTCTGAGAAGAGATGTGACGACTACGCTCATTCACAAGAAGCTGATCACAATGAGGCTCTAAAGTCCTTTTTACAATAAATAGGAATGCCAAAAACTCTAGACATCTAAAAACCTAACCCTAGGAGATGAAGTGCCAAAAGCCATGTGGGCCCCGTTTGGGTAAGTTAGTACATCAACTTTCTGGGGTCGTGACTTTTGCATACGATCTTCGTTTTAGGTGCACTATAGCCCATTGGAAAGGTCTATCCAAGGACTACACATTTTGCTGCAATTTATTAAAAGGCATTTCCAACTATGGTGAGTCCTAAAAACGTTTTTTAGGGCCTCAAAACGGCCCCGCAAGTCAGGGACCCGAAAACTAGGAAAAAAACTGCCAAACTCGAAAACTGCCAAAATGAACTAGTTGGAATAGGTGGGAGGCCGCCAACATCCATCTGGATCAAGTGGCTTATGATCAGTGTGGATGACTGTCTCCTTCCCGAGAATGTAATGCCTCCATTAGAGGTAGTCTTACACAATGGAGTACATTTCTTTGTCGTAAGTAGGGTACTTACGAATGACATTTGACAGTGTTTCACTATGATAGGCCACGTGGTGGTGATGTTGAGTGAGGAATGCACCCACAACATAGTATACAACATCTATTTCAATCTCAAAGGGTTGTTGCAGGTCAAGTAATGAAAGCATTGGAGCTGAGCACAAGCATTGCTTCAGATAAGCAAATGCTTGTTGTTGGGACATGCCCCACATAAATTTGGCCTTACCACCACCCCTAGTGACTTGGATGAGGGCCCATGCAATATGGGAGAATCCCAACATGAACCTGTGATAGAAATTGGCAAGGCCTAAGAAGCTCTGAAGCTCAATGAGTGTGGTTGGGGCTGGCCAGTCACGGATGACTTGGATCTTGGCTGCATCCACATGCACACGATGCACATCAACAAAGTAGCCTAGGTATTGGACCCTGTCCATATCGAAGGAACATTTTTCCAAGTTGGCATATAACTTGTGTTGTTGTAGAGTGTGAAAAACCTATTGAATATGCTGTAAGTGTTCATCCCAAGTCTTTTTGTAGATGAGGATGTCATCTAGATATACCTCTACAAAAGATTTAGTGAAAGGTTGCAAAATTTCATCCATCATCCTCATGAAAGTTGTTGTGACATTTGCCAAACCAAAAGGCATGAAAAAAGACCTTATTTTGAACTGAAGGCGGTCTTCCATACATTTGTCTTCTCTATTGGGACATGATGGTATCCAGACTTTAGACCAATATTACTGAAGTATTTGGCTCCCTTGAGTTTATCAAGGAGATCGTTGATTCGGGGAATCATGTACCAGTTCCTGATTGTGATTTTGTTTAGGGCCCGATAATCAATGCAGATTCGCTAGGTCCCATATTTCTTCTGCACCAACATGATTGGGATTTCACAAGGTGATGAGCTAGGTCGGATGTGCCCCTTGTGGAGCTGTTGTTGGATTTGACGCTGGATCTCCTCATTTTCTAACAGAGAGCAACAATAGATTGGCCCATTGGATAACAGTGCGTTGGGGGTTAGATCGATGGAATTCTTGACCTGAAAGTGCATAGGTACCCCAATAGGTGATGAGAGGATGTCTTTGTATTCTTACACAATTTTTTTCACTTACTTATGTTGTGTGGAGAGGTCGGTCGTAGAGGCCATGGATGTGGCTGCAACCTTTTGCTCATTCTGAGATAAAATCATGAAGAAGACAAACTTCCCTGTCTGATAAATGAACTTCCTGCATTTCTTGGTCGATATCAAGGAAATATGATCCAGGTGGATATCGATGGCTACCCACCTTTTCCAACTGGCTCAAAACAATTTTCTGGCAATTTTGGCAATTTACTATTTTTAGCAGTTTTAACTTCCGGGGCCATTTTGAGGGCCTAAATGAAGGTTTTTCGAGATCAAGCTTCTCAAAGATAGCCAAAGGCATGATCAAGCCCCCAAAATGAATCTCCTTGATGACACCTTTCCAACGAGATATCATGCGCCTAAAACAAAGATCGTATGCAAAAGTTACGACCCCGAGAAGTTGATGTAATAACTTACCCAAATGGGGCCCACATGACTTTTGGTGCTTCATCTCCTAGGGTTAGGTTTTTGGATGTCTAGGGTTTTTGGCATTCCTATCTATTGTAAAAAGGCCTTTAGGGCCTCATTGTAATCATCTTCTTGTGAATGCGAGTAGCCGTCACATCTCTTCTCAGATATAAGCTCCCACCATTCTAGCGAGTCTTTCACTCTGTATTTTTACAGTCGTTGTACATTTCTTTCATTAATAGAAATCATGTATTATTGTATATCTGTGACTCTTGTTATATTTCCGATATATCTCTTTTATATTGTTGTCTCTCTTTCAATATCTTTGAATATTTCTGTGTTATATCTCCTCTCTCATTTCTTGCCGAAAATAATCCGGATCAGTGGTATCAGAGTAGGCTACTCTTGATCGTTTTTCAGTGCATGTCCTCGACGAGGTCTGAGTATAGAAAGTTGGGTCTCAAGATTGTCTCTCTTGAAAACAATTTCTCTCGCACACCCAAGAAACCCTCCATGGCGAAAGAAAAGAAAAACGATGGAGCAGATGATCCTATCAGTTTGTTGCGTGAGAAAGATCTCATGTGATAGAGGGATGAAATGATGGAGAATTTTTCCCACATCCTTCAATGCCTCCCGATAGCATCAGGCACATATTCATCAAGTGGCCACTTTGGAGACACCTCGCCTTTTAAGTTATAGGTCAATTTTGATATTCCTTAATTTGAAGGTCAGATAGATGCGAATGCCCTAGATAAATAGTTAAATATGTTAGAAGGTTATTTCTCTGTTCACAATTTTTTCGACAGAGAAAATATCGTCGTCACGCTCCTTAAGGATCTCCCCCATGTCAAAAATTGGTGGGAAACTTACTAGGAGCAGAGTTCCATAGAAGATTCTGGAATATATGGGGCCGAGCCCACTTGGGATTTTTTTGTGGATGTGGTAAAGGAATAGTATTACCCTGTTGGAAACTATGAAGACCAATACATGAGATGGACCACACTGTGGCAAGAGAGGGGCCAAGTAGTTTCAGAGTTCACCAATAAATTCCATACCTTGCGCACCAAGCTGGGTATCAAAGACTCTGAATGACATTTGGTTCTGAAATACCGTGGGGCTCTACACAGATACATCCAAACTGAAATGGGTTTTCTGGACATCTCATCACTCGGTTCTTCTTAAATGCTGTTAAAATCAAGTAGAAGTTTAAGCACCAAAACAAATGGAAGTTCAGATCTGCAAATCCACAACAGCCAAAGTATGACAAAGATGGCCCTAATAAAAAGTCCCCCAAAAACCAGTCCAAGCCACAAGACAAGAAGGGTCAGGGGAAGACAAAGAAGGACACCGGAAAATGGTGCGATTTCCACAAAATCCCCTGGCACAACACCGATGAATGTCGCTCAAAAAAGTCATTGGTGGCCGAGATTAAAGACAAGGAGCCAAACCCTTATTCAAAATCTGATATTGAAAATAATGGAAAAATACAGATCATCGACATAGACCCCACTGCTATTGTCATGACTGCAGCAATTCAACCAGAAGAACTAACAGATCATGAAAAGGGGGAGCACCGTTCTCATTCATATATGTGGGTGACGGGGACCCCGCTGCATTTCATTGTTGATAGCGGAAGCCAAAAGAACCTCATCTTAGTAGAGGTCGTCAAACAGTTGGGATTGTTGATAACACCACACCCCCATCCATACAACATCGAGTGGCTTCGCCAAGGACGAGATCTCCATGTCAGCCAACAGTGTCGATTGTCATACGACATCCAACCCTTCAAGGATGAGGTATTATGTGACGTTGCCCCACTGGATGTCTGTGATGTTCTCTTGGTCCAACCATATATGTGAAAACACCATGTTATTTATAAGTCTTGACCCCGTAGTGTCATTGTTACTTTGGGGGGTCATCTCTACAAAATACCAGAGGTAGTTCCGACTATTGTTCCACCTAAAAAGTGCCACAAGGTAGTATCTCATACTGCAAAATTTAGCTTCTTCACAATCTGTTCAAAAGGGGAACAGAAGGACACTGCAACCACTACAGCCTCACCCCAAGCACCTTCTATCCAACAAAAGCAGGTCGACAAGGTTTCAACAAAGCGCAAAGATTCCTTCTGCACACCATCCTCTCATGTAGCTCGACTTGTTGAACAACCTCAGCCTCAACAAGTTCGTGACAGACTTCCAAAAACTGAGCAACACGACGTCTCCAACAAGGCAAGCATATCACCAAGATGTAGATTCAGCAAACACTTTTCCCTCTCCCCCAGGAACTCAATGCAATGGAGACCATTGCTTTCTAAGGAGGGAGGATTGATCCAGGTGGATATCGGTAGCCACCCACCTTTTCCAACTAGCTCAAAACAATTTTCTGGCAATTTTGGCAATTTACGATTTTTAGCAGTTTTAACTTTCGGGGCCATTTTGAGGGCCTAAATGAATGTTTTTCAGGATCGATCTTATCAATGATATACAAAATCATGATTGAGCCCCCAAAATGAATCTCCTTGTCGATACCTTTCCAATGGGCTATCATGCACCTAAAACAAAGATCGTATGCAAAAGTTACGACCCCGGGAAGTTGATGTTCTAACTTACCCAAATGGGGCTCACATGACTTTTGGTGCTTCATCTCCCAGGGTTAGGTTTTTGGATGTCTAGGGTTTTTGGCATTCTTGTTTATTGTAAAAATTCCTTCAGGGCCTTATTGTAATCATCTTCTTGCGAATGCGAGTAGATGTCACATCTCTTCTCAGAGATAAGCCGCCACCATTCCAGCGAGTCTTTCACTCTGTATTTTTACAGTCTCTGTACATTTATTTCATTAATAGAAATTGTGTATTACTGTATATCTGTGACTGTTGTTATATTTCTGATATATCTATGCTATATTGTTGTCTCTCTTGCAATATCTCTGAATATTTTTTTGTTATATCTCCACTCTCATTTCGAGCCGAAAATAATCCGGATCAGTGGTATCAGAGGAGGTTGCTCTTGATCATTTTCCAGTGCATGTCCCCGATGAGGTCTGAGTATAGAAAGTTGGGTCTCGAGCTTGTCTCTTTTGAACACAATCGATCTCGCATGCCCAAGAAACCCTCCATGGCGAAAGAAAAGAAAAAGGACAGAGCATACAATCCCATCAGTTTGTTGCTTGAACAAGCTCTCACGCGACAGAGGGACGAAATGGTGGAGAATTTTTCCCACATCCTTCAACGCCTCCCGATAGCATCAGGCGCATCTTCCTCAAGTGACCACTTTGGAGGCACCTTACCTTTTAAGGTACATGTCAATTTTGATATTCCTATATTTCAAGGTTAGACAGATGCGAATGCTCTAGATAAATGGTTAAATCTGTTAGAAGGTTATTTATCTGTTCACAATTTTTTCGACAGAGAAAAGATCATCTTCGTGCTCCTTAAGGCTGTCCCCCATGTCAAAAATTGGTGGGAAACTTACTAGGAGTAGAGTTCCACAGAGGAGTCTGGAATATATGGGGCTGAGCCCACTTGGGATTTTTTTGTGGATGCGGTAAAGGAACAATATTACCATATTGAAAAATATGAATACCAATACATGAGATGGACCACACTGCGGCAAGAGAGGGGCCAAGTAGTTTCAGAGTTCACCAATACCTTCCATACCTTGCGCACCAAACTGGGTATCAAATATTCCGAATGACATTTGGTTCTGAAATACCGTGGGGCTCTACACAGATACATCCAAACTGAAATGGATTTTCTAGACATCTCATCACTTGGTTCTGCTTATCGATATGTTGTTAAAATCGAGCAGAAGTTTAAGTACCAAAACAAACGGGAGTTCAAATCTGCAAATCCGAAACAACCAAAGTATGACAAAGATGACCCTAACAAATAGTCTCCCGAAAACCAGTCCAAGCCATAAGAAGTGAAGGGTCACGGGAAGACAAAGAAGGACATCGGAAAATGGTGCGATTTCCAAAAAATCCCTTGGCACAACACCGATGAATGTCGCTCAAAAAAGTCATTGGTGGCCGAGATCAAAGACAAGGAGCCGAACCCTGATTCTAAAAATAATGGGAAAATACAGATCATGGACGCAAACCCCACTGCTATTGTCGCGATCGCAACAATTCAACCAGAAGAGCCAACACATCCTGAAGAGGGGTAGTGCATTTTTCATTCACAAATGTGGGTGAAGGGGACCCCGCTACATTTCATTGTTTATAGCGGAAGCAAAAAGAACCTCATCTTAGTAGAGGTCGTCAAACAGTTGGGATTGTCAACCAAACCACACCTGCAACCATACATCATCGGGTGGCTTCACCAAGGATGAGATCTCCATGTCAGCCAATAGTGTTGATTGTCATACGACATCCAACCCTTCAAGGATGAGGTATTATGTGATGTTGCCCCACTGGATGTCTGTGATGTTCTCTTAGGCCAACCATATATGTGCAAGCACCATGTTATTTATGAGTCTTGACCCCGTAGTGTCATTGTTACTTTGGGGGGTCATCTCTACAGAATACCATAGGTAGTTTCGACTATTGTTCCACCTAAATAGTGCCGCAAGGTAGTATCTCATACTACAAAATTCAGCTTCTTCACAATCTATTCAAAAGGGGAATAGAAGGACACTACAATCACTACAACCTCGCCTCAAGCACCTTCTATCCAACAGAAGCAGGTAGACAAGGTTGCAGGAAAGAGAAAATATTCCTTCCACACACCGTCCTCTCATGTAGCTCGACTTGTTGAACAACTTGAGCCTCAACAAGTTCATGACAAAATTCCACAAACTGAGCAACGTGACGTCTCTAGCAAGGCAAGCAGCTCACCAAGATGTAGATTCAACAAACACTTTTCCCTCTCCCCCGGGAACTCAACGTAATGAAGACCATTACTTCCTTAGGAGGGGGTATTTATCCAGGTGGATATCGGTGGCCACCCACCTTTTCCAACTGGCTCAAAACAATTTTTTGGCAATTTTGGCAATTTACTATTTTTAGCAGTTTTAACTTCCGTGGCCATTTTGAGGGCCTAAATGAAGGTTTTTCAGGATCGAGCTTCTCAATGATAGCCAACGGCATGTTTGAGCCCCCAAAATGAATCTCCTCGACGATACATTTCCAATGGGCTATCATGCGCCTAAAATGAGGATCGTATGCAAAAGTTACGACCCCAGGAAGTTGATGTACTAACTTATCCAAACGGGGCCCACATGACTTTTGGTGCTTCATCTCCTAGGGTTAGGTTTTTGGATGTCTAGGGTTTTTGGCATTCCTGTTTATTGTAAAGATTCTTTCAGGGCCTCATTGTAATCATCTTCTTACAAATGTGAGTAGCCGTCACATCTCTTCTCAGAGATAAGATGCCACCATTCTAGCGAGTCTTTCACTTTGTATATTTACAGTCTCTGTACATTTCTTTCATTAATAGAAATTGTGTATTATTGTATATCTGTGAATCTTGTTATATTTCCGATATATCTATGTTATATTGTTGTCTCTCTTGCAATATCTCTGAATATTTCTGTGTTATATCTCCGCTCTCATTTCATGCCGAAAATAATCCGGATCAGTGGTATCAGAGCAGGCTACTCTTGATCGTTTTCCAGTGCATGTCTCCGATGAGGTCTGAGTATAGCAAGTTGGGTCTTGAGCTTGTCTCTCTTGAAGAAAATCACTCTCACACGCCAGAGAAACCCTCCATGGAAGAAGAAAAGAAAAACGATGGAGCAGACGATCCTATCAGTTTGTTGCTTGAGCAAGCTCTCACGCGACATAGGGACGAAATGATGGAGAATTTTTCCCACCTCCTTCAACGCCTCCCGATAGCAACAGACACATCTTCATCAAGTGACCACTTTGGAGGCACCTCGCCTTTTAAGGTACAGGTCAATTTTGATATTCCTATATTTGAAGGTAAGATAGATGCAGATGCCCTAGATAAATGGTTAAATATGTTAAAAGGTTATTTCTCTATTCACAATTTTTTCGATAGAGAAAAGATCATCTCCGCACTCCTTAAGGCTCTCCCCCATGTCAAACATTAGTGGGAAACTTACTGGGAGTAGAGTTCCAAAAAGGAGTTTGGAATATATGGGGTCGTGCCCAATTGGGATTTTTTGTGGATGCGGTAACAAAACAATATTACCCTGTTTGAAACTATGAAGATCAATACATGAGATGGACCACACTGCAACAAGAGAGGGGCCAAGCAGTTTCAAAGTTCACCAATACCTTCCATACCTTATGCACCAAGCTGGGTATCAAAGACTCCAAATGACATTTGGTTCTGAAATACTGTGGGGCTCTACACAGATACATCCAAACTGAAATGGATTTTCTAGATATCCCATCACTCAGTTCTGCTTATTGATATGCTGTTAAAATCGAGCAGAATTTTAAGCACCAAAACAAACGGGAGTTCAGATCTGCAAATCCGAAACAACCAAAGTATGACAAATATGGCCCTAACAAATAGTCTTTCGAAAACCAGTCCAAGCCACAAGAAAAGAAGGGTCACTGGAAGACAAAGAAGGACACCGAAAAATGGTGTGATTTCCACAAAAGTCCCTGGCACAACACCGTTGAATGTCGCTCAAAACATTCATTGGTGGTCGAGATCAAAGACAAGGAGCCGAACCCTCATTCAGAATTTGATTCTGAAAATAATGGGAAAATACAGATCATCAACCCAGAACCCACTGCTATTGTCGCGACCGCAATAATTCAACCAGAAGAACCAACAGATCCTGAAGAGGGGGATCGCCTTTATCATTCTTAGATATGGGTGAAGGGGACCCCGCTTCATTTCATTGTTTATAGAGGAAGCCAAAATAACCTCATCTCAGTAGAGGTCATCAAACAGTTGGGATTGTCGACAACACCACAAACGCAACCATACAACATCCGGTGGCTTCGCCAAGGACAAGATCTCTTTGTCATCCAACAATGTCGATTGTATATGACATCCAGCCCTTCAAGGATGAGGTATTATGTGATGTTGCCCCACTGGATGTCTGTGATGTTCTCTTGGGCCAACCATATATGTGGAAGCACCATGTTATTTATGAGTCTCGACCTCGTAGTGTCATTGTTACTTTGGGGGGTCATCTCTACAGAATACCAGAGGTAGTTCCAACAATTGTTCCACCTAAACAATGTCGCAAGGTAGTATCTCATAATGCAAAATTCATCTTCTTCACAATCTGTTCAAGAGGGGAACAAAAGGATGCCGCAACCACTACAGCCCCGCCCCAAGCACCTTCTATCCAACAAAAGCAGGTCAATAAGGTTGCAGCAAAGCACAAAGATTCCTTTTGCACACCGTCCTCTCATGTATCTTGACTTGTTGAACAACCTCAACCTGAACAGATTCATGACAGACTTCCACAAACCGAGCAACACAACATCTCCAACAAGCAAGCAACTCACCAAGATGCAGATTCAAAAAATGCTTTTACCTCTCCCTCAGGAACTCAACGTAAGGGAAACCATTGCTTCCTAAGGAGGGAGGATTGATCCAGGTGGATGTTGGTGGCCACCCACCTTTTCTAACTGGCTCAAAACAGTTTTCTGGCAATTTTGGCAATTTACTATTTTTAGAAGTTTTAACTTCCGGGGCCATTTTAAGGGACTAAATGAAGGTTTTTTGGGATCGAGCTTGTCAATTATAGCCAAAGGCATGATTGAGCCCCCAAAATGAATATCCTTGATGATACCTTTCCAATGGGATATCATGGGCCTAAATCAAAGATCGTATGCAAAAGTTACGACCTCGGGAAGTTGATGTACTAACTTACCCAAACGACGCCCACATGACTTTTGGCGCTTCATCTCCTAGGGTTAGGTTTTTCAATGTCTAGGGTTTTTGGTATTCTTGTTTATTGTAAAAATTCCTTCAGGGCCTCATTATAATCACCTTCTTGCGAATGCGAGTAGCCGTCACATCTCTTCTCAGAGATAAGCTGCCACCATTCTAGCGAGTCTTTCACTCTGTGTTTTTATAGTCTCTGTACATTTCTTTCATTAATAGAAATTGTGTATTACTATATATATGTGACTCTTGTTATATTTCTGATATATCTTTGTTATATTGTTGTCTCTCTTGCAATATCTCTGAATGTTTCTATGTTATATCTCCGCTCTCATTTCGTACCAAAAAGAATCCGGATCAAAATAGCACTAGGTGCGACTACCTCTGGTATCCTGTACAATTTCATGTTCAAAGTAATAATAACACTGTGAGGCTTAGACTCATACACAACATGATGTTTCCATAAATAAGGTTGGCCCAAAATAACGTCACAAAATTCAAGGGGAGCAACATCACACAGTACCTCATCTTTGAATGGCTTGATGTCATACGACAGGCGACACTGTTGGCTGACGCAAAGATCGCTTCTGTAATGTTCCCAAGCCAAGAGGTCAAGAACATTTCATTTTTGCATGATTGTTAAACCTTTTTCTGGTTGTGGCATTTTGTCAAACACTTGGCTGGTTTGCTTATGTTTGGGTGTTCACTTGCAGATTGGCTTCTTAAATTCAGCCTTAAGGTTTACATTCAGTTATCACACATAGATCGGAGACATAATCAATGGAAATACAATATACACCAGATATGGAACCAATAGAAAAGATCTCACCTTTATTATTATAATGAACAAGAACCTGATACAGGGATGATGCAGGTATGGAATGATCAACAGATGGATCCAATAAACATACTAAGAGATGCTACAAAATTCTCCTGATGAATAACTACAAGCCCCCAAAGGCTGCATATACCTTGAAGACCAACACAAGAGAGATCTGGGCCATATGAAGTGCCAAACCCCAAGCTCGATGATGCTATGCCCTGCTAGAACACCGAAGACCCTCAACAATTCGGCCCTGATGCCAAAGACCACCAAAACCTCCAATGAATATGCCAAACTGTAGATTGGCCCAACACAAGACCCCAAGTAAGTCTCAGGTGGATCGATGAAGAGATGACCCACTAAATGAATAACCCTCTATTGGACTTGTGCCCCACTAGATGGATGAAACCCTAGATATTTCAGCCTCCCTCCTAGAGGCCTCCAAATGCTCCACAAAACCACTGGAATGATAGATTGAGGCTCGGTTACCTCACTGGTGAAGTCCCAAGTGAAATGGTGAAGTTCTGATCTATCAAATGAATGAAATCCCTTTATGAAGTGTGCTCCTCTCCTCCAATTCGTCCAATGCAACTAGTAAATCAAATGGCGCATAAAAATCCTCTGGAATGCACTAGATCTAATGGCCAAGACCCTGCAATGAAAACCCAGGTGCTAGAATCTGCAGAAGCCATGCCAATCTCATGGAACAAACTTCCCTCAATGAATGGTGCACCCTTTCTCTTCTTGTGGCTGTGGCTAGTGTAGAACCCTTCCACAATTGAGTAGATATGAAATAGAATGGTGTGGGGGAGTATTTCATCCCTGAGACCAAGCTTGGGACAAGCTAAGTGGAATATTTCACCACCGAATCGTCCTCTAAGGTTTGTTAAGTCAAAACCTTCAAATCCCCCAAGGTATGGGCTCACGAGCTAGAATCCAGGTATCAAAAGATAATCATACATGAATGAGATAATAGAGGCCCTTGCCTCTCTTTTATACTTCCTGCTCACCTTTTCCCTCCAAAGTGACTTTTACTTTATTAATTATTAATTAATTAATTAAATCACTTTAATTAATTAATTAACCTTTTTACCTTTGAAAAACACCTTATCTCTCCTTGTGGCTTTCCTGGCCACTGAAAGTCACTTCTCATCATCCTATCCTATATTTTTGTTCCTCCCGATTCCAATGAGCTATTACACTGAGAGGTTCCTCCAAGTATTGTGCCCAAAATGACCTCCTCAGTGAATTTAATTTACTTATAGCTCAAAATACTCAAAATCACGAAAATTGTCGAAATGCAATAGAACCAAAGCCAATCTGTGTGGAATGGATCATAATGATGAAATAGGATGAGCGATCCAAGATGAACCCCAAAATATTCCTCAATAGTCACTATACTTGCTATAACATCCATCTCGCTGCTCTAGTCATCATAACACCCTGAAATGTAATGATGTCCCAAAGTGGGACATTATAGTCCTCCATGCTAGAATATTGCTTGTCCTCAAGCAATAACCAAATCCCTCCAAGTATAATACCAGGATCCCATGTCCACTTGTAGGACACATAGTGGAACTCATCCAAAGATGAACTATCATACACTCCATCTCCTGGGTCCCATATCAGGAAGCGAACTGCAATATCCTGTGAAGCATAGTGCTAAAATATATCAACTCTATGAATCTCCTGCACATGACACATGGCCTCCTTCTAGAATGAGTCCATCCTCCAAGTTCCTACCAAGATCAACATGGCCTCCATCAACTCTACATGCTGATGCCAGAAGGAGGTACTGCAAGACCTCCATGAGACACCCTCAAGACATATGCTCTCCTCAATACTAAAGCTCAATGGAAATTCAAAACAACTTTCCCTGCAAAGATCCACTCGCCCCTGTCAGTCAGTGAAATTCTCATCCCTGCAATCCCTAGGTCCCGTGCTAGTCTCTGTCAAAGATCACCATGCTGTCACTGCACTACTCTAACCCTACCTGGTTGCTCGCTATATATATACTAGATTCCCCACTCCTGGATCCTCAAGTTGAATACCTGTGGCAATTGGACCTGTTGTCCATAAGCTAAATCTATAAGAGAATATCTGTGGAAGTAGTACTTGCCAAACCATCTCCATGCTTGATCATGATGATCAAGAGGGAGAAACTGTCCTGCTCCATAGGACAAGTACCTGCAGGTCCACTCAAAACCAACCCTTGGTGGAGTATGTGGCTCTCTAGCGCAACCTGGGTCATCATAAAGTGAAACAATCTACTAACAAAATGAACTCCCGGATCCCATGGTAGACTTGGAATTTTATCACTTCTAATCTCTGCTAACTGAACTTGTGTCATACTGATCATTGTTGGAAGCCCTCTGTGCTCATCCTTTTGAGAATCTGTAGCTGTGTCATCCCTTGAGATGTCTGCTATCCCCGGACCTATGATGCTCATCATCACGCACCAAGTCTCAACTAACTGTCTATGTCGATCCACCTCTATCATGATGTTTGTTGTAAAAGCACTCATGTTAGGTGGTCTCGGCCTAGCTACTCCCCATGTCCTCAGCCACTATCTATCTCTCCTCATGCTGATGTCTATGATAAAAGTGTCTGGGCAGGCTAACAGAAACATCTGTAGCTGACTGTAGGGCTAAAAAATACCACCTGCTTTGGTCAATCCCAAGGATTCGACCAAAAGCTTGTCTACCGATCCCCATGATAAATGCTCTCCTGTAGTCATCACTGGGCCCCAATCATCTGGTACAACCGGCAGTAACTCCTCCAGTTGCTCGTCAGTCAACCTCCATCTCTCACCTCCCATGCAACTGCTGATATGGTGAAGGTGATCTCTCCTACCTATGTGATGCTACAAAAAAGAGGCATCTACATGCTCCCCTAAGTGTGTCTCCTCCCTGCAAGGCAATACACCCCTATGAATCCCACCGTACATCTCGACATGTCTCTGTGAGCTACCCCCCACTACTGTATGCTCTGACATACTTATGTCATCTCCCGTATACTCATGCTGCAT